>JASANF010019182.1:0-37786 GCA_030248245.1 Trissonchulus sp. WLG1_4 | reverse complement strand
TATAGGGGACGAATCGTAACCTCCCCTAATTTTTATATATAATTATATATTTATATGTACATAATTATTATTTAATATTTATTTGTATTTAACTTTATATTGTTTTGTTTTTTATATTTTTAGAATCGTTAGAGCGTGTCAAGCGTGACGTCGGATGCGCAGTAGAAAGTGCAGACTTCGTGGAATTCATGCCCAAGAACGGAGTCCGCGATATCAAAATTGAATTGAAAAAGTGTTAAACTTTTTTCCGTACTATTTTGCATTTTGTTAAAAAGACGTGATGTTCTAACGTGGTACGCTTGTAGCTTTCAAGTTGAAAATAGTGGTTTGTTAAGGTTCACATTATTGCTGCAAAATTTTAATAATAAAAGATCTGACGTTGTTTTGATTGATTTTTCAATTGAATGAATAATTTTTGATTTTAATCTGTTAATCTTTAATTTAATCTTTAATTTGATTTTAATCATTTATATAGTTTTTCTAGAAAAGTTTCTCATTCTAGTCGCTGTGTTGGCTTAGCAGGTATTGATTGTGTGAAGAATTCAATCAGTTCTCGATGCATTTGTTGATGTTATTTTGTCCGTTTTTGGTATCGTGTACAATTTTTTGCTTACCAATGACTAATAAAATGAATATTATATTATTTTTGTATATTCTGATGATTTATATTGCATTATTTTTAATTTTACTCAATGCGTAATTAGTGTAATGCTTTTAATGTAATGTTAATAATTAATTTCAATTCAAGTATAAAACAATATTTACAATTAACGTTTCACTAGTATGTAGAATATAAGGCAAACGGTGAAATCTGTTGCGAAACAGCTGATTTTCCGTCAACGGACGTACTACGCAGTGATGTTAAATCTTTAATTAGTTGATTTATTTACATTCATATTTATTAATTTTCTACATAATGCTTAATAATTATTGTCTTTAATTTTGTACTGGCTTTAACGTATTTTGGTTTCACTAACTTTTGTAATTGTTGGCTAATAGTAACGTTTAATACATTAGACCATTTTTCTCCTTAGATGTTGATTCTAATCTAATTTTGAGCTATTTATGTAGCTGACAATATTTGAGCAGGCAAAAAATCAAGTCGTAATTGTTAAGTAAACAGTCATTTTCATATTTGTAGTTTGGCTGATAGTTTTTGGGCTTATGTTTGAACTGGTTTCCCCAGTTTGTTGATGTAATTACGCAATAACCTGTTTTGTCATTGATAGTGTAACGACAGCGCGTTATCAGCTTGAGCGCCTGCCTGACTAACATAGCTATAAAGTTTCAGACACAAGCTTTAAAAAAAGTTTTTGTTTAGTTTTATTCTATCTATAACAATTCTAGTGTATACGTATTTTGTGTAACCTGAAAAAGAATTTTTATGAACACTTTGTAGAATAATTTTTTTGGTGACAGTGATAGCATGAGTTTTAAAAACTAAAAAAATGAAATGTCTAATTATATGAACACAGTTTTTGTTTTTTTGTTCCTAGACAGAGAGTAGTGCTTACACGTAGATGCATGCAATTTTAAAAACTAGAATTAATGTTATTTTTTGTAGTATACATATGTGTGAATTTAGACGTGAAGCTAGTTACTGTTTTAAAATGGAAGTATATATGGTTGCATATGTGAGCAGTAATTCACTGTTGTAGTTAAATAATGCACAAATTAGCCGTAGAGTACGGAATGATACGCTTTTGTGCTAAATTACGGACATAAATGGGCTTTGTTATAAATTGTATATAATTGTACATGGACATAATATTGCATGCGACCCAGCTTGGACGTTTATAGTATGGTGAAACATATGCCGATTCGTTTATGTACCTATAATGCGTTTATTTACGTATATACATGTACAACGGCGGGGTTATGGAGGGCCCGGGGGGAAAGGAAGTCCCGAAAATTCGGTAAAAATAGCACCTTTTTTTCGAAAATTTTGCAAAATTTTTCGTTTTGGTGGATCAGGAAGGGGGGAGGATCCCCAAAATTTGGCCAGAGAAGGCGCCCAAAGTTTCGGAGTAATATTTGAATTTTGACTTTAAAGGTTGAGACACCTGGCGGCTTGCTACTTTTGTAAAGGCTTGTATTAGTCGTTTGTAAAGCTATATAACATATACATGGGGGAACGTTTGTAAGACGACTTAGTTGTAGTTGACGTAGTTGTCATGATCAAAAGTCATGATTAAAAGTGTGAGTAGGAAACTGTAAGTGAAACACTACAATGCATTTTTTAAATTCTAAGGTTTCTTGAGTGTTTTTTTACATACTAGGGTGTTGCCGGAGATTTTGTCAATATTGACTTATAACGGCCATTTGATTACGCCATGTACATAGTTTTGTGACAATAAACTTGCACAAAACTTTTAGACACCCTGGAAAATAATGTTTGAGAAAAATGGCGGTTAGAAAGCTCCCGAATATCGTTTTGGAATATTGAGCGTTTTGGGGATACGTGGGGGATACGCCTTTTCTTAGTTAACTTACTTAGCTGGTTTTACATAAAACATCCTCACGCTGGATTCATACTGTTTGTCAGACCTTGATTTGGATAGAAAACTTTTTGATTCAATTTACTTATGAACTGTCTATTGTGGCTCCCTGTGTATATCTAGATGTTATGAGAAGTTTGCTGTGACTTCTATAGTCCTGTCTGTGTTGTAATTGTACATGTGGCATTTCATAAAAAATAAATATTTTACTTCTTACGTGCTCTAGTGTTTGTTCTTCAAGATAAAAGCTATTTCGGTTGTTTTTAGTTTTGTGTAGTCTATTGATTACAGTAGTGCATTCAATTGAGCGTATTTTGCATTTTCAGTAGTTTTGTAGAAGTACTGTGAGGTTATTTTACTTATATTTTTTGGTGGCTTAAGAGATACTGACTACATTTTTGTTCCTTCGAGAGTTTTGTACAGTTCAAGAAACTACAGTTTTGTTCCAACTATTCTTTTGAAATGAAATTAATTGCTGACGGCGTTAAACCCTTCTAGGCAGGCTGCATAGCGATTATGTTTTGCGTGAATTTTCAGTTTGGGAGCTGTCTGTTGAATTTTGCCTGTGTATATGTGTGAAAATCTATATTCTAGGTATGTACAGTGTTGGAGCAATGTACTTTTCAGAATCGGCGCCGTAATGTTGCATCCCAGTGTAGCTTACAGTAAGAGTGCAAGGAAAGCTAGACACCGGGAAAGGAACCTTTGGGTTGGATTTCACAAAGGTGATTTTACTAAACCATGGTTACGTACGTTTTTATATGATTTACATATACGTATATTACGAAATATCGCCTAATTCGTTACGAATTTCGCAAATTTTCTTGAACCATAGTTTTAGCTCAGCTGAAATTTCAGCAAAACACGAGACCTGTGTGGCGAGTGGGCCTGTGCTGCAGGTTTCAAATTTCAACTGCGATAAAACCATGGTTTAAGAAAACCTACGTAGTTCGTAACGAATCAGTTGATATTTCTTAATGAAATTATGTGCAAATCATATAAAAACGTACGTAAAACCACCTTTGTGAAATCCACCCTTGGGGCCTACTTGTTTGACTGTTTGCACAATACCGAAATGATACTCTTGAAAATATGTAGAGATGGTGTGTACATTTAGTATAGTTTTAATTTGATCAATCCTCTAGTAATTAGCCAAACTGATCTGATTTGCAAGCGACTTGAATGTCTTACCAGGGCTTAGCCTTGACAGTGTTTAATTTCTTACTTAATAAATTGTTTAATAATAATGATTAATGGTTGTAGTTTCAAGGCGTAAACTAGGCGTATTATGTAACTAACACGTGCTACTGTGTATCATTAGTTACATGTAACGTATGATTCTTAGCCAGGGCCAAGAGACCCCACTCGAAATAGAAACGTCAAGGTCAAACGGCATTTTCTGTCGGCAGTGGCTGTGGTGATGAGACCTGTACGTTTCCTTTTCTTTTTGTAAGAAAATGATCCTACATAGTCCACTGTCAACTCGAAGTGAAGTGAACGGTCTCTAGAACGTGGAGTGGAAAGAGCCGCTTAGAACTCGTGATGGTGAACTTTTATTCCTTATAGACATTTAATGGAGTGGTAACACAGGAAATCCGATGTCGGTGGACTGTAGATTAACTTGTGCCGAAGTTATTTTGTTACTTAGGCAGTTTCTGGGTGTGCTTTGTTGGGTGAAACATTCAGTTTGATTTCTGCACTGGCTTACTGATGTTGTTTGCTTGAATAAGTTAGAAAGAAATGTTTTATACAATCAACCTTGCAATTTAATGAAGTGTTTTAACTTATTGGGAAATTAAATTGGCTTTCATTACTCTTGAAATTCAATTTACACGGTTAATTTACTATTACTATTCATACGAAATATCATTCATAAAATACGATTACAGAACTTCAATGGAAAATCAACCGCCATCAGAACCCATACCGCCACCGGAACCGCAGGTTGCTCCCGTAACTCCAACACCAGCAGTAGAATCAATGGTTATTCCGGCTACGAATAGTACGAATATCCAATCGATTGCCAGTTCGCAGCCTGAAATATCGATTCCAGTCATTTCTAATGTTTCTAAAACGCCTACGGTAGCAGTGGAACCAACATTGATGACTCCAGAGGTTAAAGTGTCGCCGACTGAAACGCCGACTTTGGTCAATAAATTCGAGCAGAAAAACACGAGATCTGAGAAATCAAGTGTTAGTGAGGGCGATTTTTCGGCGGTAGTCAATCAGACCGTTGAATCATCGGTAAATGAATCGGTTGTGAATGAAGTCAATAATTTGAGCGATGTTACTATGAACAGTGGGCTTTCAATTCAAGAGGAAAATTACGGTGACTCAAATTCTGGGGTAGCTACTGATGATCGGAATGCCTCTGGTCATGTGCAAGAAAGTGATGATAACTTTAGTTTGCAAGAAACTGTACTGGCTACTGAAAATGTGGAAACTAAAGAAACTGATAGTCCAGAAGCTGACGCTATGACTGACAATGCAGAGATAAGCGAACAGAATGAAACTGACGGTGGAAACAACGAAAGTGTAGAGGATACGAAAGAAGACGAAGATGTCAATGAAAGCACCAAGGAACAGTCAAATGCTAACGAAACAGAAGACGAACATGTGACTGAAAATACTGACGAAAACAAAAATTCTGACAAAGCTGAAAACAAAAGTGGCAGCGAAGAAAAACAAGTCGCTACTGATGAGAGTAGTGACGGTGAAGATACAAATTTGAAGCTGGAGACAACACTAGAGCCATTACTTCCTGTGATTATGGACATGCCTGTGGAATCTTCGGTTATCGGGGCAACTTCGAAAGATCGGCGGTTGTCTGAAATAAACACAAACCTTTTTGATCGGATCGAATCGATCAGTCGAATAAATGGGACCGAAATAAGAGCCGATACTCAGAAACCGGTCAAGAAAAGGAAAAGCAGGAAAAGTAGAAAAACATCTGTGAAGGCTATACCAAAGGACGGCGCCGAAAAGGAGAGTAGTGATGATAGTGAGTCTGAAAAAATAACTGCTGATCGCAGACTGAGCAGTAAGCTGATGATAATGTCACCTCAAGATAAGCTGCTATTGCGAGGAGCTGAAAGTTCGAATATTTTTGACAAACGTGGTTCTGTAGCTTCGTACAGAAGCACGGGTTCCAGTGGAAAGAGAGTTGCGTCGAAATCTAGAAAACACAAAAAGCGAACTAAATCAATGAATGAACGATCGGAAATCCAGAAAATGGTAACGGAAATTGAAGAAGCTTTAGCGCGCGATGCCGAAGAAGAATTCATTCCGTTTAACGGTGGCACCAGTCCGACTATGTCTGGTGACACCGTTAAGTCAAATGATATAGACGAGAAAGTCGGAGTTAGTTTTGGACAAAAAGAAGGAAATGAGTTGAGATCGCAAACAGAGGTAGAGCAGAAGGAAACGACAGGTCTTTGTGAAGGTCAAATTGATACTGAGATGAGAGAAAATCAAGTAAGTCTAAGCCAACTCTGTATGTACCCAAACTGTCAGTCTCATAGATTTTTAATTTCAGGCCCTCAGTTCATCAAGTATTCAATTTTCATTCTGAATTAATGGTGCACTGTCAGTGTGGAAGTGCTTGCATAGGTGCCGTTTTAGGTGTGACGTTTGAGTTAAATGATGGCTCAATGCAGCATGATGCTTATTATCCAGATTGCAGAGCAGCTTTGTTGTTATGTACACATAGGTTGGGTAAACATAGCAAATAAATATATACGGTGGACTGCACCAAATCGGATTAGCTTAAATCTAAGCTGGAGCTCATCTCCAGTTAAATCGATTTAGTTAAATCTGAGCTAAATCGCAGCTAACTCCTGTTTTGAACTAAAACTTGAGCGCCAACTGCGTTGATCTTCATTGGTGCAGCGAATTTAAACCGATTTAAGGAATTTAAGCCTGAGCTAAATCGGTTTAAGCTAATCGTCAGTTAATCCGATTTGGTGTTGTCCACGATAAGCATCTACGTACAAATGTCACTAATTAAGGCCAACAGATTATATTTTTTTACGTTGGAAAATGTGTCGACAAGTGTGAAATCAAGTGTTGTATAATTGCTGATAGTAACACTGGTAGACCACAGAGCAAACTTACTCCCTTTTTGGGCTACTTTTTCAAATGCATAAAGCTTGTACTTGTTTCTACTTTTAGCTGATATAAGGATTTATTATCATCCCGGCATATATACCTATGTAGAGGACATAGCAGTATGAATATGGTGTAAATACTATAATAAGAATGCGTTCTATTTTCTATTAGCTGATCATTCCGGTAATAGTTTTGTCATTCTATAAAACCTTGACAGAGGGTTCTCTTGGTAAGCGAAAGATTGGTGGTTCGATTCCACGCAGTCATCTGAATTTTTCATTTGAAGTTACTGTGAATCACATTGGTATATTTCCGCGTATCATACATATAATTGATGCTTTACCTATGTAGGTTCGTTTTATGCTAAAACAGCTTTAATTTGTTGTCAAATTATTCATATAGGCACTACATAAAAAGTCAAGAAATAATCTGATTTTTTCAAGTTTATTTTTTAATTTGTTTGTGTTTTTTTCAGATCATCCCTGCTAAATTATTCAATGGCAATACTTCGGAGGATCTTCCATCAATTTCAGAGAGCGATGCTGAGTATTTTAGTGAAGGGTATCATTTTATGATTAAGTAAAATCGTTTTTTTGTCGTAATTGTGCCATTAGTAAATTTTGCCAGTGTAATAAGATAGCTTAGTTATATTTCTGCTAATCAAATTCGCAAATGAATGTGCAGTTTAGATTATTTCATATTTTTGCGTAAACGGGGGCAATTTATACTGTTTGTTAAAACTTTGTTAAAATAGTATAAATTATAAATAAATATGTTATTAAAATATTCGTAATCTTTTTAGGGCAACTGAGGACATATTTTTTCATACACCGACCGGAAGGAATGTATCTGCGACGTCGAAGGCTAGTCTGGTTGACTCGGAAGTTGAATCTGATATCAGCCAGCCCACTTTTGAGTCAATTGTCGGTCGACGGTCGTCGGAAGTTTTGGACAGAACGAAACCTGGTGGCAGAATGCAACACATTGGTGTTAAATCGCTAGCGGGCGAGAAAAGAACTGTAGGATCAGTCCGAGGGGATAGGGTGTGTGAAGTTCGTTGTTTGTCCCCTAATGCATTGAATGATCGTTTAGTTGTACCTCAACGAACCCACTTCGTCACATGACTAACATTTGTGCAAATATGTGATTAGTAAGCGACTCTAACTTAAGGTATCCGCTAATAGGAAACAGTAGTGCTTCAAACTAAACTAATTGTCGTGTGTTGCAAAAACTGTTCGCTCAAGTTTTAGAATGATTAGTTGAAACTGTCTCGAGAAAAGGTTTATTCGGCTCAAGCAAATAATTAAATTTGGCTTATTGTAGGGGAAGGTCACTTTACCGCCAGTACAGTCAAGACAAAGTGGGGTGCGGAGAATCTCTGTTAGTCAAGATCGTAAACCCTCAACGTATAGAAGTTTTGGACGCCAAGTGAAAAGTTTGTCGCCGAATCCGGCGTCTCGTGTCGCCTCCGCTCGCGTGCTACAAGGCGCCAACAATGAACGGGTATCGGCGTCAAGAGCAACAAGAATAGGAGTACAAGACGTCGAGAGTAAAGGCAGAATAATAGGGACAAGAGCAATGACAGCTGATGAAAAACGGAACGCGGGCGTGACAAGAGCAACAGAAATTGGAGCAGCAAAAACTGCTCCAGCTAGAGATCCTATCGCAAGAAATACTTCAGGCAGAGCTATAGCAGGAGGAATAAGGAATGTGGAAGAAACAGTGAAAGTTAAAGAAACAGGTACAATAGCAGCAGAAGCAACATCAAGAGCAATAAGACCTTCGGCTAGAATGAGAGAAGCAACGGCAGCAGGCTCGGCAAGGGGAAGAGCAACACGATCAATGTCAGGAGCAAGAGCGACTACAACAACAACAACAACAAGCACACGAGCAACATCGGGAGCGAAAGCAGCAGGCGCAGCAAGAGCTGCAACGACAACTGCAGCAGCAAGATCGAGTGATTCTGCAAAGAAACATCAGTTCAGTCGGTCAGTGTCACCGGCTGTGAGACGGACGTCCGCAGCGCCCAAACGTGCTACCACTGGACAGGCGCAGAGATCTACACTGAGTGACGGAGAGAAACCGAGCAGCTCTAAACAGACAAAACCGGTTCATTCCACCGGTCGCAATTTCACTCCGGCGTCCAGACCCAAAATGACCAGTGCAGATGGAAGTAAAAAATTGTTTCCTAAAGTAGAAACAGCGTACGCGAAAAAACCGGGGCGTGATTTATCGGCGAAAAGTCTAGGTCTAAGAAACCAGAGATTGAGTTCGGCTCGAAACCTGTCACCGTCAAAAACCGGGTCCGGTTCGGCGACTGGTAATAAATCTCCGTCATGGTTTGGATCATATTTGAAACGAGCCAAAGATAGTGATACTGTATCTTTGCTGAGTTTCAAAATGTTTGGAAAAAAGCAAGAGCCGGACACCAAATCACTGCATTTTCCCATCCAGACGCAACCTACAGCGGTGGCTAAGGAAACGGTTTACGAGTAAGTTGCGTTTATACTAGTTGAGAAGACTGTCTATAGTAAAATTGAAGTTTCAGTGTACATGTTACATAGTACATGTACACCAAGGGAACAGTTTCATAATATCAAGAGTACATAATAGGGAAGAGTATGACACTCTTCCCTATCCTAGCTAATCGGCCCGGACGATGCTCCGGCCGAAATAGCGCTTTTACGCCTTGATTTCAGGGGGGGGGGGGGGACCCCCCCCCCCTCGAATCATGACATGTCTTGATTTCAGGGGGGGGACCCCCCCCCCTCAAAACCGGGAAGTGTCTTGATTTCAGGGGGGGTACCCCCCCTCGTTTCAGCAGACTGCCAGCTCAAAATCGGTGGTGTCTTGATTTCAGGGGGGGGGTCCCCCTGGTTTCAGCACACTGGCATGGTGGTGTCTTGATTTCAGGGGGGGGGGTCCCCCTCGTTTCAGCACGTTACCAGCTCACCATAGATTTCATGCAGGCAGTGTGCTGAAACGAGGGGGGGGGGTACCCCCCCCCAGAAATAAAGACACCACCGAATTTGCGCTGGCAGTGTGCTGAAACGAGGGGGGGGTACCCCCCCTTCCCTGAAATCAAGACACTTCCCGGATTTGAGGGGGGGGGGTCCCCCCCTGAAATCAAGACATGTCTTGATTCGAGGGGGGGTACCCCCCCCCCTGAAATCAAGGCGTAAAAGGGCTATTTCGGCCGGAGCATCGTCCGGGCCGATTAGCTAGGATAGGGAAGAGTGTCATACTCTTCCCTATTATGTACTCTTGATAATATATTGTGTACAGTAAATTTGCAGCGTATATTGGTATTTTGTACTTGGACTTAGACTTTAGTACTTAGACTGGAACTTATTTAAACCCTGAGACGTTTTTGGAGGACAGTTTTGAAGGTTTAGTAATGAGGGCAGAATAGTCTTAGCTTGAACTCTGTCTGTCTGAATCTGAATCTGTCACCAGAAGACCAAAAAATGTCCCAAAGGTCAGACCGTTTAAATCTGAAAGCGATTAAATTGCTAGTGCAAAGTATTCGGTCCTAAAGTTATCCCCGGCTAGTTTAGACAAAATTTAGACACTAATCCATTATTGCTTTTCAGTCAATCGTGCAGGATTTCGGGCATTATTTCTACCAAGAGTACATACATAATAGTGTCTCACTCTTATAGAACTCATGTTTTTACCATTTCAGGTCTGAGTACGAGTCGGCCAATGACGAAGCCAGCCAGCTGAGTGACGCAGCAGCAGCCGAGGACAGTGGGATAGTGGACTCGTCGGACGCAGACCAAGACGATCTGGACCAGTTCAACAGCAAGCAGAGCAAAAGCTTTCGGCTACTGAGCATTTGCAAAAGGGGTGACTGGCTGATGGCTGACAATATTCTCAGGGGAATTAGGACGAAGACGGAAATAGATCTGACGCTGACAGACGAGGTGTTTTATGTGGGATGTTTTAGTGGTTTGGTGGAGTAGTTTTGCTGAAGTGCGATTAATAGAGAGAAGCTTCTTGCCAAAATTTGCTGCTGCAAAAGAATAGCTTTTTAAGACGTTTGGTTAACGCATTTAGTCAAAATTGACTTTAGTAGATATGTACTATACTATTATGTAAAGTCACAAAGTATTTCAGTTGCTTGAGTGATAATAACGTAACCTATACGTAATTAAAATATTTTTCGTGCATTATATCAAATGTATATTTATTTATGAATGAAAACAGATTTAACCGTCTATATATTAACACTAATAAAAAGCACAAGCCTTTATTGTGCACGATTATAATTTTATCTGTTTACTGTTTCAGAACGAATTCACAGCTCTATTTTTGGCGATCAAGGATAACCGACCCGCCACTGTTGAGCGACTAATTGAACTCGGGGCTGACTTGAAGCATGCTGCTAAAGTATAATCATTGTTTTTTAATGTGTCGCAGAGCTATTTTTTGAAAATATGCTCAATACATTTTTTCAAATTAATGTACGTTACAAACTTTTACTCAGTATTTTTTGCAAAAATTTTGAAAATGCAAAATCCTGAAGGAATCTTACACGTCATTTCATTAAAGTTATGTTCTCTTTAAATATATGATATTATATAGTTATATTTACATATGATGATTATTCACGAAACCAATTGGGCTACTGTAATATATTACACGGGAGAGTATTAATATTAGTATTTATTTAATTACTTATTAATTGAATGTTTATGTGTGATTAATGTTTTTAATTTAGTCTGATCAAATGGCTGTTCATGTGTGCGCGTTGTATGCTAGAGAGGATCTAATGCGACTGCTTCTGCATCATGGTGTCAGTTTGGAAGCAAAACTTGGAGTGAGAATACCCTTTTCGTCCGTTTATTGATTTTATTTCATCAGAGTTACTGCGATTACCTGCAATCACAGTCTATTTTCAGCCTACAGTAGTTTTTATGATAATGTTTGTGTTTATTTGTGTCTCAGAATTCTAGCAATTTTTCACATTTTCGTTTTGACAATGATGGCATGGGTTTCCTCTTCTCCGCTAAACATTAGTATCTCATAAAGTTTCATAACGTTTTAGTGATTTTAGGATTACGCGATTTAGTTATTTTTTTAGTCAATGATGTTTGCATCATGCAAAACTTTCGTACAACATTGCAAAAAATTGTTACCAATACTGGTCCAATATCGTTTACTGTTACAAAAGTGTTGACCGTATTTCGTAATTCCCATTAAATATTGTCTTTCACTGCTGCTACAGAGAAACTGACTGTTCGTGCGTTTTGGTTTTAGAAAAATGAGTTGCTGCCTCTTCATTTGGCGTGTTCTCGGGTGGACCAGAACGTAGTTTCTCTCGTACAATTGTTGTTGCGAGAAACCAAGCTTGGTCATCAGAACAGTATACTTCTGTCAGATAAGGTGACATAGGGTTGATTCATACTTACAACCGTTTGTCCATTCAGCCGGCAAAATTACGAAACATATATAAAGTCAGCTTGTGTCGTAAATATTTCATAATTCTGCTGGCTGGACAGTCAAACGGCTGTACGTACGAAGTAGTAGTAACCCTCTGTAATACTATTGGGACCCTGCATTAATTTTTTTTCCATAGAGTTGAAAAATACTTGCGTATTTTGTTAATAAACAATACAAGATTATCAAACGAATAAAGTATAATATTTATATTGATCATTAATATTTAATATACTTATACTATCCTATTCATGATGATAATGAAAACGTCAACTTCACATTGAAGTATCAGTTAGAGCCAAGTGTGGTATTATGACTTTTATCTTTCGAATCTCGTACAGTCGCTTGGTATTAAAGTTATAAGCAACGTAAAATGGAGTTATTTGTCTGTTGCTACGAGCAGCGTTTAAACGTTGTTACTAAAAACGCGGTACTTAGCATATGTTTCATCGAAACGTCCAAAAGAAGCGTTAATGCTTCATACTACACTGCTATGCTGTGACTTTGAGCTTAAAAGGGCGTTAAATGGAGTTTTTTTTTCCTCCGCAGAATCCTCCGCGACAGGCCATTTGTAGTTAGTTATTTCTGGAGGTTAACCACAGAAATGGCCACAACCTAGGCTATGAACATGAAAGATGAAAATTGTGTCATTGGATAGACAATTTTTAGCTCTTTCAACTGACATATCACATGATGGCGCAACTTCTTGAGAATAAGTCCAAATTTCACTTCTTAAATTTTGACGTACGTTAAACGTTACGTCACAGGGTCATGTGAGTCATCATTTGAAATCTCTAACGATTTCCTCTCAAATGACGTCAAAATTATTATTGTACCACTACCGTATCAAAAGTTTTCATAATGGGGCTGATTGTACAGATCACACCATGAGTGATAAAATCTCTCAGCAATTGAATTTAGCCAAAAAAATTTTTCAATAACGTAACATAAAACAGACTAAACTAAGATAAATACGATATAGTCTAACTAGTCTAAACTAGACGCACTAGACTTGTATTAATTATATTAATGATTAATGATAAAATGAAATAAAGTGCTGTGTCTTTTTCTGACAGGCTACTTTTTTGAGGACTTGCCACGTAGAGACTGCTTCACCGAATAAAAAATGTCAACTGGTGTACTACTGTGAAAATATCAGGAGATACCGTCGAAAACCTTGATTATAGAACTTTTATCATGAATTCATACCTAATGTGCAGCATTTTAGCAGTAGCCTCTCATCTTTGTATTTTAGCTGGGTCGCATTCCTCTGATGTTCGCCATTGAGACAGAAAACAAAGCCGTTTGTCGGGAGCTATTGTCTCAGAATGCGCCAAGTCAAGCGAGTGCGCGTCGAAAAGTGAGTCAGCCGTATTTATAGAACGCTGATTTTCAACCAATCAAATTACCGCATTGACTGAGTGGAGCTATTCTTGACCTTTTCTGATTGGCTGAAATAGCTGGGATAAAAATAAACTGTGAAAAGTAATATTTTGTGTCGGCTGGGCCGTACTAAATGACCGCAAAGTTAAAGAACACTAAAGAGCGCAAAAAAGCTAACTTATTAGCCGTGAAGTTTTCTGTGAAATTTTTGAATAGCCTATTGTTGTTTTGTGTGAAGAAACAAGGAGTTTTTTTATTGCACTTCACTGCTTACGTAAAAAGCTAGTTAGCTTCCTACGTGTTTTCTAGTTATTCTCAGTGATTTATTAAATTATATTCGAAGTTTCGAATAAATTAACTGGCGATTTATTTTTGATCGTTGAACGAGTTATTTATTTTGGTTTATGAAATTTATTTTGGTTTATGAATATAAGCCATTCAGACTTTCGTCTGATTTGAATTGGGTGGCTTTTTAACTGCGTAATCTTCGTTGCTGGCTTGAGTCGGCATTATACCAAGAGTACATGTTAGTATAGGGCTAGTATGATTTGCACAGTACATCATCATTTCCAGAGAAAACTTCGCTGAAAAAAACGTAGATGCAGATTTCCTACGCGTAGAATTTTTTAGCGCAAGATCTATGGGAATCCTGAAACTACATAGGATATTCCCTAATATCAAAACATATGGTTTTTTCTTTGTGTTAAACGAAAAGGTTCAATTCTAAAATCCAGACAAGTATTATTTTCATATAGTCATTGTTGGAAGTGCAGGCGTAAAAACGAATATGTTGGCCAAAGCTTATCTTTGACCAACCACAATCGTATCATACTTCTGCCTTATTATGTACTCTTGCTATTTCTTATTACAGTCTATTTTTACAAATTAATTAACAATGCGTGTTTACGTGAATGATAATCAAGATGACATTTGCGTTCTGGAGTACGAAGAAGTGGTGAATAAACTTTTGAATGAGAGTGAATTTGACGTTCAGGATACTGGCGATACTCCGCTGCATTTGGCGTGTCGGAAGAAGGACGCGGACCTGGTTAAATTCCTGCTGGGTCATGGCGCTAATGTCGACGCTCAGAATGTGAGTCGACTTTATGAGCAGTCACTGGCTCGACTTTCATTTGCTCGACTTTCATTGGCTCGACAGAATTTGAAAAACTACACCAGGATCTGGCTTGGTAGTATACAGTTTGTATCGTATTAGCGACAGCCGCGTAATAGTATCAGTAGTTTAGACTAAGGATAGCAACAGGCTTACTTGCACTGGAGTTAGAGCACACTGACATTCGTTTTGAGCACAGTCTAAATCAAGCATAGTATGATAGTATTAAGTACACATAGATTTTTTCATTATCATTGCTCTTATATTTTTCTGACTGCATTCATTGAGTCTAAAGGTGAAACAACTTTTGCAAATTCTGGCGTATGTACTCTTGTCGCAGTTAAATCACTAGCAAGTTTTTCAAAGGGTTAGAGCATTTGCATACAAAAGTTTTTCAGAATGAAGGCTTGACAGTGCTGCATATTGCCGCGGAAAACGGAGACGAAAACATGCTTAGAGTGTTGCATCAGGCTAAAGCCAATGCTAATTTGTGTGATAAGGTAATCCTGTTTGTTTAGTACATACAGTCTACGGGTCATTTCTATCAAGAGTATATAATAGTATTCCATTGATCACGTATACTAGGAGTATATACAAGTGAGTATCTCCATTTCTATTAAGAGTGTATAAGAGTATCATTCAGGTCGCTTCTACCAGGAGTAGGCTATATAATAGTATCATTGCGCATGAGTATCTGTAGTAAGGATCTGCTGGGTAACTGTTGAACTTATTTGAACTGAACCTAGCCGTGAAACATCACTTTCTATATTCAACCATGCGCAGGAGTAAACTGCAAAACACTATGCCTAAAGTCTGACCGAAAAAACCTGCAGCCTTAGATGAAAAGAATCTCATTTTATTACGAAAAGAACGAATTGAAAGCACCAAAAATACAGCGAGTAGTCACAAAAATCACGCCCCAGGTTTTGTCTCTGGGTTCAGCAGTTTATGGTCAGACTTTAGTTTATATTTGTCCGTAATGGTGTCCGTTTGAAAAATATGGTAATTAGTTTACTTAACTTGACTGCAGCCGTTTACATTTGTTTTTACTGTACAAGTCAGGCTTTCAAAAATCATTGATGCATTGATTCAACAAAAATTTTGGCAGGTAGGCTCTTGAATCAGTCTGTTGGCTGTTTCATCCGCCGGCAATTTTGGTGTTTGTAAACTTTAAACCGGGTATTGAGTTTGGTATTGTCCGAAATGTATAGAATGGAAAGACCAAAATGATTTTAGAATGGATTGTTTTGTGTATTTTTAGCAAGACCGTACACCGCTTCACATTGCGGCCGAAAACGGACACACGGCGATTGTGGAAGTTCTCTGCGACAAATTTCGATCGTCTATTTTTGCTAGAACTAAGGTATAAACAGGCAGACCTTTTCATAACCTAACCTAACCTTTTCATAAACAGGCGGACCTTTTCATGTTTTCATTTTAATAGTACGAGAAGACACTAAGCAGTGTTGTGTTTTGTGAGGGGAGGATATGATATTATGACTTTTCATGTGGTGAATGTATTAAAAGTTAGTTTTCACTTTTTAGTCCAATGTACGATACATTCTACCAAGAGTACATAATACTGTCTCACTCTTTATAGATGAAGAGTGAGACACTCTCCTTTCTGCCTGTGTTATAGCGCAGGCAGATGCGCTGGTCGTTTTGAAGCCACATGTTGCCGTTTTATGCAACATGTGGGTAGCCAATCAGAAACGAGCTTTGCTTCTGATTGGCTAAACGCCTGTGCACGTGCTCCAATCAGCACGCAGGCAGCCTCACGTGCTATTGCCTGAAAATTGTCAAAAAACATTTAACTTACCAGTTAACATCATAGTCAGCACATACTAGCAATAATCCCTGAAAACGGTGATAAAAATGTAGGCAAAATACAATTCAGGGCAAAAAAAACAAAAAACCCCCCAACCCGACCGATCAATGCAAAATTTAACACTGAAATGGCTGTAATGGCGGCCAGTGTGCTGATTGGACAACGTGAGGCCGCCTGCGTGCTGATTGGAGCACGTGCACAGGCGTCTAGCCAATCAGAAGCAAAGCTCGCTTCTGATTGGCTACCCACATGTTGCATAAAACGGCAACATGTTGCTTCAAAACGACCAGCGCATCTGCCTGCGCTATAACACAGGCAGAAAGGAGAGTGTCTCACTCTTCTTCTATAAAGAGTGATACACTATTATGTACTCTTGATTCTACCGTTGCGTAATGCATAGTACATATGCATATTCACGGGTCTGAAAATTTCCGTGAATTGTAACACTAGCACATATACTTTTTCCGTCGAGTGCCTAATAGGTAATAAAAATGGATAACAGGTTAAACTAACAAATAAATAAATATAATAGATGTTAATAGAACACTTAGTACGGTTTTTAGAAATTAGCTGACAAAAAAATCAAGTCCATTTATTCTTTTTTTAGGATGGAAACACATTGATGCATATCGCGGCGTCTAAGGGTCACACCGATACAGCAGTGGCTTTTTTGAAGCGCGGTGTGCCATTGCATATGCCGAATAAAGTAATAATTGGTTCCTACCATTGAAATTGTTGTCAGTGTTTACGACCATGTTTGTGTTTATTTGCGAAGGATAAAGCTCGTTGTAGAAAGACCCATAGGGTGGCTTTCACAAAGGTGGTTTTATAAAACCATAGTTTTACGTACGTTTTCGTATGATTAGCACATAATTTCATCACGAAATATTGCCTGAGTCGTTACGAATTTCGTAGATTGTCTCTAAACCGTGGTTTTAGCTCAGCTGAAATTTTCTTTTCTGAACTGGACCCAATCCTATGTATGTTTATTTAAAGTGATAGAAGGGAGTCTGTTTTCCCGCGCATGTGGTACTAATATTGTAGGTATTCTGCTTTATTTTTTAGAGTGGTGCGCTCGGCCTGCACTATGCGGCTGGGATGGGCAATACTGGGGTGATCAGAACATTGCTGCAAAAGTCACCAGATGACATTGACGTAAAAACTAAGGTACTATTGGACTTGTGCTATTCCGGAGTCCAGAGAAATATAAACTTAGAATAATTAAGCAGTATGCCAAAAAATTGCACGACCCCATGACAAAATATTATGCCCGTGGCGTGACTTTTGCGACAACTCGACGATTGCAATTCGTTCTTTCAGTATGAAATCTGGGGCCGTATTCTCCAAATCAATCATGGGTAATGTTAGGTTATTCTTACCCACAGGTAAAAGTGTAAGAGTGAAGTTCATTGTGTGGGTAAAGGTAAAGTTAAAGTTGAAAGCAAGAGTAACGTGGACCGTAAAGGTTAAAAATTTGAGATTGAGTTATGTCTGCAACTGTAAAACAAATTGATGCATATTTTTGCGTTTTTGACTCGATTCTTAATGATTGCCGTCGCTAATTGTCTGAGAATACCATTTTACCCTTACCTTTACCGGTGGGTAGGGGTAGCCCTAAATAACCCACAGTTAATTTTGAGCATATGGCCTCAGACATGTCGTTTCCTTCGTGGTCGAACTATATTTTGTCCGACTAGTCTATTTCATTTATCTTGTCAGCAATGCACTTGGTTACTACAAAAATGCCATTTGATATTACCAAGAGTACATAATAGGAAGAATCCTACTATGTACTCTTGATATTACATACGATTTTAACCATCTCATTTACTGAAATCCTGGTTGCTTTTTTCTGTAGTAGTAAACTAACGGGGCCTAAGAACGCAGAACGACCTTATTTAGACTTGAACCTGCTAGGACTTAATATTATTACGTTCAACTACAAAAATGCGCTTATTCACCATTTATTTACTGACATTTAAAATACTGACTTAATTTAATTAACTTAACTTATTTAAAAATTAATTTCTTTTTGTTTAAGTGATCGCTTATTTTTTAGGATAATTTGACAGCGCTGCATGTGGCCGTACAAAGTGGCCAACCAGCGGCCGTGGAATGTCTGCTTGGTTTTGGTGCTAATGTTCATTATAAAGGAGGACAAGTACATGGGGTTTAGTAATAGCAAGAGTACATAATAGCGTCTCATTCTATATAGAAGAAGAGTGAGACACTCTCCAGCCTGCCTGTGTTCTAGCACAGGCAGATGCGCTGGTCGTTTTCAGGCTACATGTTGACATTCTATGCAACATGTGACTGGCCAATCAGAAGCGAGCTTCTATTCTCTGATTGGCAGACGCCTGTGCACGTGCTCCAATCATAAAACGGGATAGGGATAAGGGTTAATAACTCATTATTTATTCATAATCTGCTTGTAAAAACATTAAAAAAGGTTTGCAAATACCTTTGGGGATATTTTGGCAAACTTTCAGCGAAATTGATTGAGAAACTTTGAAGAAATTCAGAAAAGTTTATATCTCAAAAGTTTCTCAATCAATTTCGCTGAAAGTTTGTCAAAATATCCCCAACGGTATTTGCAAACCTTTTTTAATGTTTTTACAAGCAGACTATGAATAAATAATGAGTTATTAAGCTTTTATCCCTATCTTAATGCTTATCAACGCATCAGCGATTATATACTAAAGTGTGTTACGCAGGGAATCTACGCGCTGATTGGCCAGTCACATGTTGCATAGAATGTCAACATGTAGCGTGAAAACGACCAGCGCATCTGCCTGTGCTAGAACACAGGCAGGCTGGAGAGTGTCTCACTCTTCTTCTATATAGAGTGAGAAGCTATTATGTACTCTTGGTAATAGATTAGATGCACTACTGAACTAATGGAGGTATATAATTAGAGGAAGTATCCACCCCCCCACCTCTTCAGGGGGGTCGGCGCCGCTCCTTAGATAGCGGGTAGCCCGTGAACCTTCCACCCCACCCTCAGATGACCAGAAAGTGCACTGAAATTGAGTGAAAAATCGAAAAATCGTAAAAAATTTTCGGATGCGGCCACGAAAGTGCCCCAAAAATGGGTTAAAAATCGAAAAAAACTGTAAAATTTTTCCGGTTGTCGCCAAAAAAACAACCAGGACCGACCCGCACACCGCCGGGGGTTCAGGTACCCCCCTCGCCAATTGCCCCCGTGCATCTCTGGTTAAGTGTGTTTGATTTTGTCAAATGGATAATGTCTAACCCTAACTTCGGATTACCAAATAGTTACAGGGCCGTGATTTCGCGTATTGCTTCACACATTTTTTTCTAACATACAACTGAGCAAAGTTATGAAAAATTATGTGAATGTTAGAGAAATCGGAATAAGTAAAATTAATTAGTCAGCAAATGAATTGAAACTGTTTTGACCAGCAACTAGAATTTGACACATTTTTAATTTTTATTTTCAGCGTGGCCAAACAGCACTGCACATTGCGGCTGGTCATAACGGACCAGAAGGTCTGCGTTGTGCGCGAATGCTGCTGCAAAGTGGTGCCGATGTTAACGCTACCACCGAAGTCAGGCCCTGACCTTATTGGAGCATTATTAAGCCTGGTTCATACTTGTCCTTAAGGACACAGGGACAGGGACTAGGACAAATTTTGGTCAGCTGCTGTGAAAAATTGACAGAAGCGCTTTGGCTCATTTTGTGTATGCAGTATGAAAGTGACATCTAGTTTCTTTGTGGAAAATATTTTATCAATAGGCCATATAGTTTTCGTGGAATCGCTTAGGAACAAAACGATAAGGACAAGGACAATGACGAGTATGAACCGGGCTTTATGAAAGTAGTATTCGACTAGTCCTTGTTCACCTGATTTCAGGGCTATTTGCCAAGTTAGAACTGAGCAAAGATTCACATTTGCCAAATGTGAGCGCTTCAAGATAAAAAAAAACATGAGGTCTTCATCGGCTAGAATCTTTTCTCTCATGCCTTCTGAGTGACTTACCTACTGTCCCTAATTTTTTTACTCTCTTGTTTTTTAAAAGTGTTCTACAGGTCCGCTGCATATAAGTATAGCATTCAAATTGAAATATAAGTAGCATTTAAATTTTTGTAGAGCCAAAGTCATGGCTAAGAAATTTTCCAATTACAAATTAATATAATCTATGCTTTATAAAATAAGTTTCTTCAAGAATTTAGGCATAATTGATTTTATTTTTATAGTCCGGCGAAACTCCGATGCACATTTCAGCAAGACAGGGCAGTCCAAACATGGTCAAAGTGTTTCTGGAAGAAGATGCAAAACCCACTGCTGTCACAAAGGTCTATTGATTTCCAATGCTTACGTCAGAAATCAGATCGAATTATCAGTTTATCAATCACATATTTTAATGCATTGATTTAGCCCAATTAATCAGCTTCATTGACTTCTTCGGGTGCATTTAACTTTTTGAAAAGTTCTTGCCAAAAACTTACGAAATACTGCAGCGCACTTTTTAGCGTTGATAAAAGAATTTAATACGATTATACTAGTATAATATGTCAGTAGCCGTTTATTCGTCTGGTCGTTACAATTCCTAGCCGTTCAGTCGACGAATTTGTGAAAACATCACGACGCCAGTAATGAAGTGTTTTTCTCATTATTCTGCACTTACCAGCAGTACGGATATACATACAGCTTCACGTATAAGGCAACACTGCTTTTATTAGTGTATTATTGGTCACAAAAATAATGGAGGACCATGAACGTCAACTTGATGTAAATTTAAGGCCATATTATTACATACCAAGAGTACATATTAGTGACTTTATCATCCATATGACTGAGACACTGTTATGTACTCTTGTTATACTGCAGGCAGGAGAGTCAGCACTGCATTTCGGAGCCAAATATTGTCACCACGAGGTCTGCAAGGTGATCATCGGGCACGTGGAGAGAGTACAGCTGAAAGAAGATGAAACCAATGCCTTGGTCAATTTGCAGACTCATGTATGGCACCAAGAGTACATATAAATATGGTAGAAAATGTACGCTATTAGGAGCACAAAATAGCAGACCCATCTGTGGTAAGACATTAAAAGGTGGTTTTGGATAGTAGACATTCTTGAGTAGTGATGATGTTGCGGAAACTCAACGTATTAGATGATTTTCGAATATCAAAAATATGTTTTTAGACCGACTTATACAATTGCTTTTTTATCATCATTGGTGATCAACTGCTCGACAGTATTTATTAAGTAATTTTCAGTTAATATTAATTATAATTTGATCGTTTTCTGCTCAGGAAGGAGAGACGGCACTGCATTACGCTGCGGAAATTCAGAAGTCCTCTTGTCACTATCCGGGCGAAGATAGAGACATCGTTGGGTTACTGTTGAGTCATGGCGGACAAGTGAACGCTATTACATCCCTGGTCAGAATTAAGCACTTGTCCGTGGTCTTAGGAGTTATGTACTTGACCTTATCAATAAGAAGTTACTTTTCCGTATCCGTAAGGTGTGGTACTGTGGTGCGTAGGCAAGACTTAGTAGACAAACGCCTGTCATTTATTAAGCACTACCTAAACGGCTTTATCCAGTATATAGGATTCATGGTTAGAGCCGTTTGTCTGTTCAGCCGGCAAAAATCACATCAATGCTATTGCATTAGTATTGCATAAGGTCAGCATCACGGCGTGGCGTGAATGTTTCGTAGTTTCGCCTAATAAATGACCATACGGTTGTAGGTATGAATCAACCGTGAGCGGATTAAATTTTTTTCTATTTGATTAATAATATGGCACATATTCAGTAGCACGTCAAAAGTGGGCTTTTTGCCTGATAGTTCCACTATGATAAGCTGGTAAAATCTGATTGTAGACAAACCCGAACTTGCAATGTCCTACTTGTACTACTTTTCCCCCAGGTTCTTTTTGCCCAGAAGGTGATTGAGCACTAGTTGGCGCACAGATTCACCTCTTCCTTGTGTCAGAGTTATAGCACTTTATATTATACTTGTAATATTTTATCAAATACTGAAAACTACAGCCAGAGACGACTCTCCAAAAATGGATCTAGTTGGGTTGTGCAATCTGATATGATTCAAAACTTTCTTATTTTTAAATTCTTTCAATTTTAATTTTTGTTGCAGACATTGGAAACTCCAGTCCACTATTGCGCTCGGTCCGGGAACGATGATATTCTGACGGAAATCGTCAAAGTGGTGGGACCGGGACACGCACAAATCGCCCTCAACAAGCAGTCTAAGGTCACTCCCGCAGTGTCTAGCAAGAGTAGTGATGGCCCTGGCGCATGTGTTTATGGGGAGCAGTTGGTTGTGTGGCTCACGCCAAGAGTACCGACATCAAACTGTGGGAAAAAACTGCGATACTCACTTGCCTAAACATATTTAGAGCCATATAGTTCTGCCAATTGAACCGGGTGAAGCAGGTTATATCGACCTTAAACCCCAAAGGCGGGAGTTATAAAAAAATAGCCAAAGCTTGAGTCTCGTTTTTTCAATTATTTAAGACCTGAGACAGTTATGATGTAATTTTTGTTACAAAGTATTACTGTTTTGTTAATGAGATCTTTTTGGTTTTTGGCTATTTTACGTGCACTTGATGTGTTTTTAGAGCGGTTGGGCACCCTTGCTGTACGCTTGTGAGCGGGGTCATATAAATATTGTGAAGCTTCTGCTTCTACAACACGCCCGAGTGGATGTCTTCGATGAAGTGAGAATTCGGTCGAACACTCTGATTGCCATTTTTTTATTCCATCCTAATTGCTGTCATCAAGAGCACTGTATACCTTATTCTAGATTATGGAATATTTATTGTAGAGTGCTAATTTATGTACTCTTGGTGTGACATCTTAACGTAGGTTTCTGTGTAGCGTAGCTCCCAAAAGACGTATTTACCCAATAAAGCTTCTGAATATTTGTATTTTTTGTGCATATTACGTAACTGCAGTAGAGATTCCCTTACGTCATAAAGAGTAACGAACTAGATATAGAATAACAGAGTAAGAATTCTCGTATTTAGGTCTGGTGCTCACTAAAATAAAATGAAATATTCAGGATGGCAATATGAAATTAGGCAGAAATTTGAAAACAGTTGAAAAGAAATGACATCTTATTTCTGAAATAACTACTACCTACTACTGAAATATTGTATTATATTGTCTAAATGTGCAGTGATTAATAAAGATCACATTGTATTTATGCTACTCAATCGTTATTTCCGGTTCTTTGCTTTTGTTGCTAATTTCTAATTTCTGTTTAGTCGTACCGTTTCTAAGTGAGGGTCGATTTATATTTATAGCCGTTTGTTCCTCCGAATTACGAAATAATCACGCCACCTAGCGCTAAGGGTGGACCGTGAGGTGGGGGGAATTTAGGGGATCTTTCCCTACTTTTGAACTGCAGAAGTTTTGGAGCCGCTTTTCAAAATCACTGTAATTGATAAAATCTTGTGGTTTGAAGACGTATACTTCGAAAACAGCATGACGCAGCACACGTCGTAACGCAGTTTATAAATGTATTAAAAGGGTCAAAAAAGGTAAAAAAATTAATGCTATATCGGAGCCTCCCCTTCTGGGGGTCTCGGTCCGTCCCTGCACGCCACAATTTGATTTTTTCACTATGGCTGGCGTATATAATTATTTCGTAATTTTGCCGGATGAACGGACATGTGGCTGTAAGTATGAATCGACCCTAAGGCTAAGGCAATATCGTAGCCTGTGTGTTCTAGCACGGCCGTACAGCACTGCACCTGGCCTGCGAGCACGGTCACGTGGACATCGTTGATTTGCTGCTGATGCACAAGGCCTTCATCAACAGCAAGACCAAGCTGGGCATCACGCCATTGCACTTGGCTGCCATGAACGGACACCACGACGTGCTCCGTTTGCTGGTGGACAAGTACAAGGCTATGCTGGACGCCACCACGCTGGTAGCTGTCTAGCTTAGACCAGTCTAAAGCCCGGTTCATACTTGTCCTTAAGTACACAGGGGCAAGGACGAAGTTTGATTAGTTAAAGTGAAGATTGGACAGAAGTGTTATGGCAAACTTTTTGGGACATGATCTGGAAGTGACCTTAAACTCTGTCTACGTAAAAAATTAGGATATTAAAGCCCGGTTCTTGCTTGTCCTTATAGACTTAAGGACAGGGACAAGGACAAATTTCGGTCAGCAGCAGTGAAGAATTTACAAAAGCGTTTGGGCTATTTTTTTGCAAACCATCTGCATGTGACCCCGACTTTTTTCGTGCGAAACATCAACTCATTTGGCCAAGTAGTTTTATTGGAATCACTTACAGACAAAACGATTGGGACAAGGACAAGGATGAGTATGAACCGTGCTTTAGTCAGGTAGTCTTTTGGAATTGCGCTAGGACAAAAAGATAAACACAAGCACAAGGACGAGTATGGACTAGGCCTTTAGTCGAACATGTAATCGTCTAGCCCGGTTTATGCTAGTCCTTTAATTTTACTTGCCTCTGTGCCAAGGTCCTAAGGACTAGTATGAACCGCGCTTATGACCTACACTTGGAATTTTTAATTGGATATTAGCAGAGATGCACGGGGGGAATCGGCGAGGGGGGGGTGCCCGACCCCTGGCGGAAGGGGGGGTGGACCCTCGTTTTGGCCATTTTTCGGCGACAGCCGAAACTTTTTCAGAATTTTTCGATTTTCAACTCGTTTTTGGGGTACTTTTTCGGCCACAGGCGAAAAAATTTTCCAATTTTTCAATTTTTTACGCACTTTTGGGGCACTTTTTGACCATCAGAGGGGCGTGGGGTATCGAGGGGGGGGGTGGATACCCCCCCTACCCCCCCTATGTGCATCTATGGATATTAGGATATTATTATTGTACGAAAAGAACGTTATAGACTTGGTCAACCGTTGATCAACTTCCACGTTGAACACCTTTATATTTAGTATCATAACAATATATATTGCAATTATATACCATTTAATGATAAACTACAAAAGAGTGTGTGTGAGTGAAGACCTATAAGTAATCAAGATTTGGTTGTTGTACTCATGTGGTCCTAGAGCGTCAAGTGCTTCAATGTGCGTTACAAAATGTAACCGCAAAAAACTGCGAAAACGTAATTATTACCCGAACCCGAGTAGGTTTACCTAAAGTCTGACCAACAATTAATTGCTGGCCCCTAAGACAATAAGAAACACGCGATTTTAACTAATTGTGAGCGTTAAAGAGTACAGCGAGTAATCAATTAATTATTCGTTTTAGGATAACCGCACACCGCTGCACGTGGCCGCGAAATGTGGTCAACTGGCTGTTGTGACGACTCTGCTGAAGCTAGGAGCCAATCCTGATGCCCGCGATACAGTATGGCATAAGCAAGAGTACATAATCATGACATAGTTGATTATGTACTCTTGGCATAGTGATGCCCGCTTCCCACTGCAGGTTTAAGGTTTAAGGTTTATGGTTTAAGGTTTAAGGTTTAACGTTTCATTACGGTTTAACGATATTTGAATGTTGTATATTCATTGGCTGGATGCAGAAGCTCCGCCTACCCACAGCTCGCAGCTGATTGGCAGCATACTGAAGCTCCACCTACAGCTCGTAATGATTGACTGAATGGAGAAGCTTCGCCTACAGGGGGTCGTTGCACCAACTTACAAGTCTTACAATTGTAACAATTGTAAGCGCAAAATCAGGTGATTCGTAATGAAATTACATATATAATGAATTCGTAACGAATCACCTGATTTTGCACTTACAATTGTTACAATTGTAAGATTTGTAATTTGGTGCAACCACCCCCAGTAGCCCGTTTCAATAAACTCACAGGCCCACAGGCACAAATTTGTGGGCCTGTGACCTGTGGCCACAGGTGCCTGTGAATCGGGTTTCAATATGTTTTCAGCTGCGCCTGTGACTACTCACAGACAACAGGCACAGGCCACAAGTCCACAGGCAGACACTCGCATGTGACGCACACAATGTGATCGCATGCACGGCTAGCCTGCGAACACACGCAGTTACGCTGACATTTGTCAGCTGGGGTATTATATGCCCCTTATATGGATTCAATTATTTTGTAGCTATTAAAATGCTGCTTTTCTCAACTTTTATTTATTGTTTGTTTTCAGTTTTAGTGCTAAACTTGCACAACGTTCTGAAAGTAATAATTTATAAAAAAATGAATTTTTCAAAAATTTCATACAGCTAAAATTTTTCACAAAAAAGGTGTTAAATTGAACAGGTTCACCTGTAAATCAAATAAATTCAAAAAGCAACATTAAACTGATCAGATTTTAGTGCTAATTGGCTCTAAGAAAGCTCTCACAGGCCACCCATCGGCCTGTGAAAAAACGCCACAAGCTCGCTCACAGGCACAATTTTTTATTGAAATCGAACGGCCTGTGAGCGATTTGTGGCTGTTCGAAATTCTGCCTGTGCCTGTGGCCTGTGCCTGTGACCTGTGGCCTGTGCCTGTGAGATATTGAACCAGAATTCACAGGCACAGGCTCACAGGCCCACAAATTTGTGGCCTGTGAGTTTATTGAAACGGGCTACAGGTCGCAGCTGATCGGCTCAATCAACTTTAAACCAAAAAGTTGAAATTTTTCAGCATTGTTAAACCTTTAATCTTAAACCTTAAATGCAGTAGGAATGTGCATTATGCTCACATCATGTTCTACGTTAAACCTTAAATTTAAACCTTGAACATTAAACCTTAAACCTGCAGGGGGAAGCGGGCCTGCGGGCATTAATCCTTTAGAATTCTTGTAGCTTCTTCTCTGAATGTTTACTTTCTGAGTTTCTGACCGAACCCATGTTACGCAGATTTTTACTTAGGGCCTATTCCTTTACCGGATTAAAGGGTTAATTATAATCGGACTAAACGGTTTAAAAATTATACTGAAAAAAGCCATTCCAAAACCTCCGGATTAAACGGACTTAACAGCTAGCGCGCTGATTTTCAAGTCCGTTTAGTCCGATCAAGCTGGACTTCATTTTTCGCGCTAAACCGTTTAGTCCGGTAGTTTAGGAATGGCCCAAATTTATAATCGGACTAAATTTAGTCGGACTTAATTTAGTCCGGTGTCATTCCTAAACTTAAACTTCCCGACACTGATAAATTTGTATTCTGATGCCACTATAATGTTTTTTCGCACCAGCCAATCAGTTTTGTCTCCGCCTACAAACTGTACTCTGATTGGCTGAGCAGTTGAAGTTGACAATTAACTCGCTGTTTGAAAACAGCGTTTTCGCAATATAAAAATGTATTTGCAGCTGCACATAATATAAAAAACTAGCTGCAAATGACAATCTATTAATTGTTTAATCTCCATTGTATATAAAGACTATTTAGCACGTAATGCTTCAGGCAAGCGTAGCCGAGTGGTCAGAGCGTTCGCCTTCGGCCAGATAGGTTGGATGTTCGAATCCGACTTGAATAACTTAAGCCACGTAAAAGTAATTCTTTGGATTATTTTTGATTAAAATATCAAACATATCATATCATATAAAACAATATTATTTTTTAACATATCAAAAATCTGTTATTTAATTTTTGACAAGAATTTGTTGGAAATCGACCAAAAAAAGCAATTTTGACGAAGATTTTTTGGAATACATTTTTTATACCAGATATTTAAAATACACTATAAAATAGCCCAATTATTCAGCTATAATTTGATATATAGATCGTCCAAATTGGTTAAGGTAGTGATAAGTAGCAAGAGAATAATTGGGGGGCACCGGGAAGTTAAGTCCGTTTAATCCGCGTAACAAATCGCGGACTAAAACTCCGTGTAAAATGCAGCGAGTGGACTAAACAGACTTATTTAAATCAGGTTTAGGAACGGAAATTTTTTAATCGGACTAATTTTAGTCCAGCTGAGAGTTTAATCCGGTGGTAGTTTAGGAACGGGATCGGACTAAAAAGTTTAATCCGGTGGTAGTTTAGGAATGGGTTCGGACTAAAATTAAGCAGCAGACTTATTTTAAACCGTTTAGTCCGTTTAGTCCGACTTGTCATTCCAAAACCGCGGACTAAAATAAGTCCAGTCCGTTTAATCCGGTAAAGGAATAGGCCCATAGAGTCGAAATAGGATTAATATATATTGTTAAAAAATAAATTCAATTTTTTTTAATTTATCTCATTGTTTTTTAGTTTTGAAATCTATTAACATTTCAGTCAAGCTGATGGGTTGACAATCACAAACATACTATTATCATTGACTGCAACTTATGGTTCTCTAGTGAGGATTTGACCTCCAGGAAATACAGTATACCGTTTGTACACTGTTTCAGAAGGGACAGACACCATTGCATTTAGCTGCTGAAAGCGACTATCCTGAGGTCGTGAAGATATTTTTGAAGCTGAAACCAGATCTTAGCACCTTGACTGCTACGGTTAGACTTTTGTCACGGAAATATGTACTTTTTTAAAAAATCACTTTCATCTGTGGGTACGGATCAAACGATCAGAATGTATTTGTGAATTGAAAAACTTATTATGATACTATTTACTTATTATTCTATTTTATATTTTTTAAAGCGATTTTGTATTAGCAAGAGTACATAATAGGATTCCTATTATCAAGAGTACATAATAGCTTCTCACTCTATATAGAAGAAGAGTGAGACACTCTCCAGCCTGCCTGTGTTCTACCACAGGCAGATGCGCTGGTCGTTTTCAGACTACATGTTGACATTCTATTCAACATGTGGCTGACCAATCAGCGCGTAGATTCCCTGCGTAACACACTTTAGTATATAATCGCTGATGCGTTGATAAGCATTAAGATAGGGATAAAAGCTTAATAACTCATTATTTATTCATAGTCTGCTTGTAAAAACATTAAAAAAGGTTTGCAAATACCTCTAGGGATATTTTGGCAAACTTTCAGCGAAATTGATTGAGAAACTTTTGAGATATAAACTTTTCTGAATTTCTTCAAAGTTTCTCAATCAATTTCGCTGAAAGTTTGCCAAAATATCCCCAAAGGTATTTGCAAACCTTTTTTAATGTTTTTACAAGCAGACTATGAATAAATAATGAGTTATTAACCTTTATCTCTATCCCGTTTTATGATTGGAGCACGTGCACAGGCGTCTGCCAATCAGAGAATAGAAGCTCGCCTCTGATTGGCCAGTCACATGTTGCATAGAATGTCAACATGTAGCCTGAAAACGACCAGCGCATCTGCCTGTGCTAGAACACAGGCAGGCTGGAGAGTGTCTCACTCTTCTTCTATTAGAGTGAGACGCTATTATGTACTCTTGCTATTATGTACTCTTGGTATTAGTCACCAATAATTTTCGAGTGGGCAGTAGCTCTCTAGACAATAAATAGGATAGCTTATTCGAAATTCTTATGTATATAGTGTGAGTGAACGTCGTCTTATTCTTGAACAAACCTTATTTATCGCTTGTTATTTTTTATTTTTGGCCTAATGGGAAAAGGGCCTTACATTGTTTTAAGAATATTATCTACTGTTTTAGGATGAGAGTGGTTTCACGTCGGCTCACATTGCAGCCATGAAGGGCAGCGTGGCAGTGATCAAAGAGTTGATGAATATCGATAAATCTATGGTCATTAACGCCAAAACGGGGGTCAGTAGAGCGCATGTATTTTCGTGTGCGTTTTCAAACCAGCTTTTATACCTTACTGATAGATGTATCCTATGCTACTTATGCGGTGTACAACTTCTTCTGTACGCTTCAGCGTGTGTACAACGTAAAAGTAGTTGCACCTGTACCGCATTGCGCTTGTACTGCACGCTAAACTGGAAACACGTTAAAGAACACTGGAGATCATGCTTGACCGTGCTACAAAGTATACTTATAATATTTATTTATTAATTAATTAATTTATTTATTTATTTATTTATTTATTTATTTCTTTATTTCTTTATTTATTTATTTATTTATTTATTTATTTGTTTATTTATTTATTTATACAATCTTTAGGGCAATTTTTTTATTTTTTGTAACTATTTTAATGTTTTTTTCAGGCGTCTGGCGCGACGTGTCTGCATTTGGCTTGCGCCGGGGGACACGAGAAAGTGGCCCAGTTGCTGATCGATGCGGGAGCTGATATTTCCGTGGAAAATTTTGTACGATGGCTATTTTTGTCGTAATGATACGCAAGTAGAGGTGGACTGTCGAGGTTTGTATTTTGAAGTTTAAGTGTTTACCTAAGTTTAAGTCTGAGCCGAAGTATTGAAGTCCGGGCCGAAACTTAGATCACTAGGTACTGCTAAACTAAGCTAAACTGCTCGCTACCAGAACTATCTCGAAAATATAAACACTATATACTTGATATTCCTCGAATGGAGTCCCAGGGCTTTTATTTTTTCGTGTGGATTCAAATGGGAACCCTATTCAAGGCAGCGGTTCTATTCAACGCAGGGATTGCATTATTTCGTCAAGGTTCGAATGGGGACTCCATTCAAGACAGGGACTCTATTCAAGGAAATACGGTAGCTCGAAAGATACATAAAACCTAAAGTATGCAGAGAATTCACACGAGAACCTCAGGCCACAACTCCCCAAAAAAGTGCTATAGATAAGTAAGTCGAGTTTGTAGAACAGAACTGACCGTTTGCTTTGATTTATTTCAGAGCGGCATGACTCCATTGCATTTGGCGGCGCAGCATGGCCACATACAAATATTGGAGACTATAGACAAACAGTTTTGGAACATATTTAGCAGAATGGTAGTTCATTTTGTTCTACTGCAGCTACAGTTCTGTTTAGTTTGTAAAATTGAAATACTATACTTTCAACTATGATTTCAGTAAAGTATCTAAAACTGACTCGTACTTTGAAGTGAGTGAGAGTTTTTTTGAAGTTTTGAAATACAAAAAGAGTGTCGCAGCTGAGAATTGACAACTTTTAAATCATGGCATAATTAAGCAATATTACAGAGAAGCTTTTGTAGCCAATCATAATGAAGTGTTTGTGGCTTTGGACCTCTTAGTTTGACTCAGAATATTTAGGTATGTCGTTTTCGACAGTTTAAGTTGCTACAAATGTATTTAAATGAAGCTTCTTTTTTGACTGTTTTTGTTAGAAAAGTAAAAATAATTAACAAGGACTGGTTCTAATGGGTCATTGCCAATAAGAGCCCATTCTTTACTGGATTAAAGGGTTAATTTTAATCGGACTAAACGGTTAAAAATTATGCCTAAAGCCATTCGAGACTGGATTAAACGGACTTAACTTTCAGCGCTGCTTTTTAATCAAACTAAGAAACTGCTTAAGAATCAATTGATAAGGACAAGGATTATGACAAGTATGTGCCGGGCTCAAGCGTACATGTAAAATCCGTTTAGTTCAGTTATAGCTTAGGAATGGGCTCGAACTTAGATTAAGCCGCTGACTTATTTTAACTCGTTTAGTCTGTTTAGTCCGATTAGACATAAACCCCGGAATAAAATAAGTCCAGTCCGTTTGATAAAGCAGAGCTATGTTCCCTCACACTGCATGTTGGTTTGAACCATCCCGTGTTGTTTCAGACAGGACTGACAGCAGTTCACATTGCGTCGCACTTCGGCCAAATTGAGTTTGTGCGTTATATTCTGTCCGAAGTCTCGCCCAAGATCAAATCCAAACCGCCGCACGGAATTAATCCACTGATGACTAAAGAATTAGTTGCTGAGGTGACTTGGAAAGCTACCACTAAAATATACCTGGAAAAAGTCTTGGAAAAAATTAACAATAAGATGAATAATGTACCTAGTTGCGGTTTTCTAATCCAGCAAATCTAGCTAATTTATCGGAGTAATCCATCGGTTTAATCTGGTTGTGCTGGAATGACCTGTTTGCTTATAATTTGTAACTCTTTTAGGTGATGTAAATAAACTCGTAAATAAACATTGCTCTCATACTGGTTACATCTGAAACAAAGGTGTCCTATCATACAATAGCGAAACCTGTCGGCGTAATGTTTCACAGAATCATGTCGTTCACTTAGATAGCTTAAGTATCCGCGTGAAGCGAGCCGGTGGCCGGGTGGCTAGGCATGACAGTCCTGCCACAAAGCTGTCCATGTGACTGAGCCTGTGTTGACGGATCTCAAAACCCAGCCAACGGCTTTGTGAGAAAGGGTTAATTCTGGCAAGTAACAATATTGGTACTTGATTGATTTAGTATGGCTTTACTCCTCTGCATATGGCGTCCCAATCTGGTCACGAAGGCCTGGTGCGATTGTTACTGCAGTTTTCCGGCGTGCAGATTGACGTGCCGTCAGTTCTGCAGGTTAGTTTTATTACTCTTTCTTTTACTTACTTCTCTGAAGAAAATAATGAGATTGTATAGTCGACTTTGGGTGCGATTTGTGTCAAAGTTATTCACAAAATTCCATTTTCTCTGTGTTTGGTGCACACAATAGAGAGGGGCCCGTAACCTTTGCCTGTAATTTCATTGGCAGTTACTCAGTACGTCGTGTGATATATTCCATAATGTATAGCATTGATTGGTTCATATTCAACACTGATTTGCTTGACATTTACAAATTTCACCAGCAGCAGAACTGGTTGCATTATTTTGTAACTGCTCTTGTTGCTGATCCATTTCTTTTTCATCCTTGAATGTTGAATCAAATACTTCAGTCCATTGAAACGCGGCTTCAGACAAAATAACCAGGGGTGTACCCAGGAAAAAAAGTTTGGTCGATTTTGTCAAAAATGTAGTCAATTGGAGACGTATCGGATATTTTTTCCGGGGTAATAGAACCAGAGGGTCAATTCTTGTGTAAAACAAGCACGTTTTGCGAGTAAGGTTAAATTTATTTTAGACAGATCGCGGTGTAACGTACTTGCAGTGCTGAGGATATTCTTCGAATATAAAACGCGGCACTTTTTTTTAAATTTTTTGAAGCCAAGTATTAAACACACTTGTCAAATGTTAGTCCTAAAGCTTAGCCAACTGGCGTCAATTTTGCTAAGCTTAGCCAACAGGCGTCAATTTTGCTTAAATTTTCATACCAGATGAAACGTGCTCACTGTGAACAACTTGGGTGGATTTCACCACGGTGGTTTAAACCATGGTTTTTCTTAAACCTGGTCTAAACCATGGTGTTTCTGAAAAACCCTTTCCACCAAGGTGGTTTAGAACGTTTTTGAGTACGAAAAAGAACGCATTATTCTAATTTTTGCACTAAAGTTTGTTCGAAATGTGTTCTGCCGAACTAGATCGCATGGTTTTCGTAATCAAACATTCTAAACCCCTTTTCACCAACGTGGTTTTTCTTAAACCAGGTTTAAACCATGGTTTTTCTCCCTTGAAAGAAAAACCACGTTCAGACCTGGTTTTTCAATTTAAAAATGAAAAATCATGATAGTTTTTATCAATTTTGCTGCATTATTTCTGCGTATGTTTATTTTAATGGGCTTATTCAACACAATCTTTTGTTGTTTCAAACTTTTCTGTTCTAAATTGAATACGTTCAGCGTCTTTTCGCCCAAGTTGTCACAAATTCAAGTGCTTTATGTATATTAGAGTAATTTTTCCATTTTTGTATAAAATTATTTTAGTTGAAAATATTTTCAATTTGATTTACAATAAACAAATTAAATAAATAAATTAAGTTTACTACAGCCATTTAGCGCAAAGTAGTATACATAAAGTGAAGCTAAAATCAAAGCTTAAATTATTTTAAATTTCAATGAATTGAACTAAACTATGACTACACCTGGATCAGCACCAAAACTATAGAATAGGAAAGTACCTATAAAGCCATTCCTAAAATGACTTGAGGGCTTTTTTTGAGTATATACCTCTAGAAGTGAAAATTTTGGGTTTTCTGCTTTGCTTCAAATTTGCACAGAATGTAGCACTAGTGAAGGCTCATCTCAGATGTAACAAACTGGAACCAATGATTTTGCCAAATTTTTTACTAATGGCTCCCAAACATTCAATTTTATCGTGTAACTCATAGGCGCAAAAAACGCTTTTTGTGGTTGCTAAGCGTTTCTCTACTTTAAATTTTTATTAATGCTGACGAAGCTGCTTTTTACATGATTCGATAGCTCAATGTCATATCTCAACCTCTTAGATCCATTTTTTAAATTTTTGTGCATGCCCTGAGCAGTGACGCTAAATATAAAATCATTCAAATTTGGCGGGCCATAACAACGGCCCTTTTTTCACATTTTTGTCCTCGATTTTAGAATTGAAAATACATATCGAAAATCCGGATCATACGATTTTGCGCATACATGTGGGCTATTCTATGCCAAGTTTCAGCCTGATTGGCTTGATGTGGTTTGTGTTAGAACTGTCCAACTAAGGGCTACTTTTAGGCCTTTTTGCGTACTTTTGCCTATGTAAATACACTGATAAACGCATTGAACCAAAAGTGCACCTTCAAGCTTACTGTTCTTATCTGAGGTTGGGGTGGCTTAGTTGAGTAACATATGTGAAATTAAGCAAAATTTGAGAACTTTGATTTTTGACCTGGATAGCCCCCCCCCTTAAGGGACCATTGAACCCGACGACAAATAATGTATGTACAGTTTTTAGAGGAGGGTAACCAAACCAGTGTTTTTTTGTAAAAAATGTGCGTCATCTGACGCAATTGCCCAAATTTTTTTGCGTCATTTTGAAAGAAAATGTCCGCTGAGCGGTTATAATGCTACCTGAGCTCGTGCTTTAGGTAAAAATAATTTAATATGATAAAAATAACTTAAATAAATTCTAACAAAGTTCAAATTTTCACACACTAAATTATTATATTTACAACATATAAATTATTCTAGCAATGTCATCGTACTATATAATAACAGTATTAACGCCTTTTTTATCCATTTAATTCATTTATTAGTCATTTCATATAAAAAATCCTATAATGTTAATTTTGTCATCTAAAACTATGGTTTTGAAAAACCATGGTTTTAAATTGTTGGTGAAATGCAGTTTAAACCATGGTTTTTCTAAACCAGGTTTAAACCATGGTTTAAACCAGGCTTAAGGAATTTGATTGGCTAACGAGCTCAGTCAGCCCAGTTTTTAGAACATTACGATAGAAATTGCTCTATTTTAGAATAATTTCGTAACGAAATGTTCTGTCGAACGGGTTTTTCTAAACCAGGTTTAAACCATAGTCGTGGTTTAAACCATGGTTTTTAAAAACCACCGTGGTGAAATCCACCCCTTGAGTTCAAAATTGATCATTGTAGTGCAAAACTGTACTTAATAGCCAGTTATAGGTAACATTACGTACATGTTGCAAAACGAGATAAAGCAAAATAATTTACAGCAGCTAAACTACGGTAAGCTGCTTAAGCTACCATATCTTGGCCAATGGCGCCCATGCTGTAGACTCCATAGCCGTGTGATGGCATGGTTACCATAAGTTCAAAATTATTGGCTTCCGACGCGCTAATGAATATTCCACGAAACATTGTCGTGACACGTTTCGTCAAATTACTGTGTTCTTTATGCAAAAACTGCCAGTAGTGGATAGATACGCAAGTGAGAGCAGGCAGGTAATCGTCACATAGTACGCACATACATACACGATACAGACACACACGCTCACACAAACAGTGTTATTTGCTGACCTGCCAGCAATTTAACACTAGGATAGATGCACTAGAAAAGAAAAATGCCCTGCGGAAAAACTGTCATAATAGGACGTGTCCGAAGCTTTTAGTACTTATTCTTTGAATTCAAAAATATCAATTTGTTTGAGTCAATCTGTCTGTCTGTAGAGTGTAGTTAGTGTGTCTGAAGCGGAAAAATGAGCTGCTAAAAGTTTGGGAACTAGAACTTCATGATATTAGGAATAGGCCGCTTTGCTGCGCCCTATTATTGCGGGCACCACGGCTGCACGAGTAATAGGCAGTCAATTTCAAAAGATCTCGATTTAATGATTCATACTTTTGCACGGACATTGGTTAACACGGGCGAACTGAAGAACGAACTTGAAGGCGTAGTGAACAAAAAATGACGTTTGAGTCATAGCCTACTTTCGTTCATATTCGTTCGTACTCTTTCATTCATAACGTTATCTCCGAGCATACATGTATGAGGGGGGATGGGGGGCAAAAATGGAGAGGTCGGCGGTAGGGTCCCGAAAGCTTGGAGAAAATTGAGTAAAAGGCACTTTCTAGGGAAAATTGTACACATTTTGCTAAATTTAGGGTATTCTTGGTCGATTAGGGGGGAGGGTCCCAAAATTTGGCCGGAGAGCGGGAGAGGGAAGGACCCCCAAAATCCCGTTAAATTAAGAGTACATACATGTGTACATACATACATTGTATGTAAGACACTCTTCCCTATTCTAGCTAATCGGCCCGAACGATGCTCCGGCCGAAATAGCCCTTTTACGCTTTGATTTCAGGGGAGGGGGGAATCAAGACACATCCCTGATTCCAGGGGGGGACCCCCCTTAAATAAGGGATGTGTCTTGATTTGAAGGGGGGTCGGGTACCCCTCCTATCGTTTCAGCATACCACCAGAAATCGGTAGTGCTTCATTCCAGGGGGGATAGGCAATCCGCCCTGAAATTAAGTCACTTCCCTGATTTGAGGAGGGTTCCCCCTGGAATCAAGACTAGTCTTGATTTAAGGGGGCTACCCCCCTGTATTCAAGGCGTAAAAGGGCTACAAGCGAGCCGGTGGCCGTGTGGTTAGGCGTAGCAGTTCTGCCACAAAGTTGTCGTTGGGAAGCAAGCTCAGTCTGTGGCGGCGGATCGAAGCCCAGCCGAAGCTTGGAATTAGTGCCAATTTAGAGAATTTCATTACGGAAAAGGTTAAGCCGTGTGTCCGACATCCGTTATATATACGGCACTTGTAGCTTTGTGTGATGCATATGTGTAATGATTTGTGTATGGTCTGTATCAAGTATCCACACAAAAGCTTTATTTTTGAATAAATTTTTCGTTTTTATGTAAACAACACAATATTATGCCTGAACCTTCTAAATTCGTTTATTTAAGTTCACAAGTTATCAGTAACAACTTTTGACATATAAAAAACAAGACTAGCTGATGTTCACAAACTAAAAACATTGCTTATTATACATACACAGTATATAATAGCTGACATTGTGTTGATGTAAATCCACGCACAAACGGCATTGTAGCCGGCGATATGGTTAACGCTACGGTGCCTCAAAATGCACATTAACTTGAGTAACATTCCATATATACATGATTACATGGCATGAAAGTTCCAACTTGTTAATTGTTTGTTAAACAGGACCGATTATAAGCCGATGGTGCCCGCAATAATAGGGCGCAGCAAAGCGGCCTATTCCTAATATCATGAAGTTCTAGTTCCCAAACTTTTAGCAGCTCATTTTTCCGCTTCAGACACACTAACTACACTCTACAGACAGACAGATTGACTCAAACAAATTGATATTTTTGAATTCAAAGAATAAGTACTAAAAGCTTCGGACACGTCCTATTATGACAGTTTTTCCGCAGGGCATTTTTCT
>JASANF010019180.1:0-27560 GCA_030248245.1 Trissonchulus sp. WLG1_4 | reverse complement strand
ACCGTCCAACGTTCTTTGTCCAAGAAATCACATCTCTTCTGTTTATGCCCCAAAAATTTTTTGGCACGTGCTGTTGGCCAAATTACAATGAATTTTCAAAAAATTTCCAGTTTTTTCACTGTATCTGTTAGTGTTTGTTATGTTTATGTATATACATGTACCCAACATACGTATACTGAGGTCGAGGTGGCAAACATACAGCTACCACGTATGGCACAATGGCTTAGGGGGGGCCGCCCCCCCCCCAGCAAAACTTCCTTGCCGACCGAAACTTTACACAAGGATCCCCCCTTTGGTTTTTATGGTCCGGCCAAAAATTTTTCCCATGCGTAAATCTCCAATTGCTCAAATTTGGTCTAAACATAAAAAATTTGCCTCATTAGTTTCCTGGGGACGGCCGCCCCCAGCCCCCTGCTACTCTGTGGCTTACTACTCCTTCTTATTATCTCTCGTCAAAGCCTGTGCGTGTGTACATGAGTACATTATGCTGCATTTGCATGTCTACACGAGTATATTACGCCGCATGTCGGAAAAAATTTCTGATACGTCTCCAGTTGACCAAATTCGGCCTAGAAATTGAAAAAATCTCCATTTTGTTGCTGGCGTACACCAGTCAGCACTGTGATCTGCCGCGTAAACCGCTGGCCGGCGGACGGTTGGCCCGGGTAGAGGTCAGGCTGTACGAAACAAATTCATCCAAATCCAAAGTGCCATTTCGACTTAACTTAGCCTGCCGGACTGTTATGCCAGCCTACTTTGGTCTGAATGTAGCCGGCCGATTTTGTCCGGCCTGCCGGCCGGCTTTTTCCAATGGCTTTCCCGGCTTTTAGGACAGTGGCCATTTTCTAGGCGACAGTCTACACAGAGTAGACTAGTGGCATAGAGAAAATATTGACTTGTGGTGATGAACGAGGGCCGTGATACCCAACGGGGGGAGTCCCCCCCCCGAAATTTTCCCCCCGGGTTTTGTAAACAATTGTCCCCCCTGTGGTTTTTATGGTGCGGCCGCAGAAAATTTTCCGATACGGCTTCAATTGACCAGGTGTGGGCTAAAAATCAAAACTTTCCCCCAATTTTTTTGGCGGCGGCGGCCCCCAACAACCAGACCCCTGCGACTCTGTGGCTTACCCTTTCTATAGTTGCTATCTTACATCAAAAATCTTCAAAGCCTATGCAAGTATATACAAGTACATTATGCTGCATTTGCATGTCTACACGAGTATATTATGCTACATTTACTTGTGTTATACACTGTTGATGTGACTTTCCAATTCTTTCTTTGAAAGTATTTTGTAAAAAATTTCTGATATGTTTCCAGTTGACCAATAATTCGGTCTAAAAATTGAAAAAATCGCCAATTTTTTTCTCGGGGGCTTGCGCCCCCAGACTCCCGCCAAAACGTACGTGTGTAAGGCACCTTCGTGAGACCCACCCTCCCCTGCGTCAACTCATTTTTGATCCCTCCTCCGAAAAATGACGCTATTTTTTACCTTTTTTGACCAAAAAACTCTGATTTTGACAATTTTTGGCCAAAATTTGGGTGAAAATCGGTTAAATTTCACCAAAAAATGCCGATTTTTTCAAATTTTGGCCAAAAATTTACTCCCGGCGGGACCCTCCTTTTCCCTGGCGGGACCCCCCCCTCCATCCCCCGGGACCCATTTTTTTTGGGTGTCTTCCCCCCTCCTATCCCACCCCAACTACATGTATGGTCAAAATGACACTTTTTGGAGAAAATTTTGCAAAAGCAAAATATAAGGTATTTTTGGTCGATCAAGGGGGGAAAGGTCCCCAAAATTTTGACCCCGTGATATACATGTTTGCGCAACAGTGAGTTTGTTTTAACTAAATAACCAAAATTACATTTTGTGATGTGAACTACTGCGCCAAAAGGTGTAAAAATCTAAGTATACTGGGGGCTGCTGCCTCCAGACCCCTGAAAATACCCAGACCCCGTTTTGCGACAGTATTTTTATGTTGCAAAACAAATTGGCCGGGTGCGAGTGCAATCCACATTTCACTATATTGCGCGTTTTTGCTCCCATACATGCATATTTCTATGTCCTGGTTGCCGCAAGTCCACAACCACGTTGGTAATAAAGAGATATGTAAAAGGCTCAGTCAAATTTTGAAATTGCGCAATGCTCACTTTGTGCTTGTGCAATTTTTTACCCTTATTTCAGGCTTATTTGTCTAAAATTTGGTATTAAAAGTTTGCACACTACAAAAGTAAAATGCACAGTCAAAAAGTATTTTGCACAAATTTTGCACACTTTCGAAAACGAAAAAAAAACCCTGGCTTCGCAAAAAATTGTGAAAGCGTCCATCGCTGAGGGTTCAGATTTCGGGGGGTCGTATCTGAGAAAATCCAAAAAATGAAATAGGGGTTCTTGAAGCAAAAATGCTTCCCCCAAGGTGCTCTACTAAAAAAAATAAGTCTACTATTTCCCCCCCCCCCGAACTGCATTTAACCCGGGGTTTTATTACAAAAAATGCTTACCTTGAGGTGTTCTACTCCAAAAAATAGGTCCACTATTCCCCCCACCAACTGCACTTGATCCCATTTTGCGTACGATAGTTTAGATCCTATTAATCATTGTGTGTTACTTTCCGACGATCAAACTTCAGACTGATATTAAGACTGTATTGGTCATGATTTTTGAAGATTAGCCCCAGTAATGTGTCGAAAAACGTTTCGACAAAAATTGAATTTTGTCGAAAAACCATAAATCGGCATTTTTTTGCTTGGAAAGTGCTAAAAATGACCTCAGCGCATGCGAAAACCTATAAAAGCGTGTTTTTACGTTTCCACTATTCCCCCCCCCCAACTGCATTTAACCCAAAAAATGTTAGTCTGAATTTTTCCCCCCAACCGAATCTGCACCTGGCACTCAAAACTGTCCAAAAAAGTTTATAGCCATTTTTGGCTTCAAGCTTTGGCTTACGTTCACTTCCCAAAACCCAAAACACTGAAATTGCAATTTTCAAGGGGTCATAGCTCAGGGGCCGTATTCTCAAAATTATATACCTGCAGGTAAAGTTAGGCTAACTTTTCCCACAGGTAAAGTGAAGGTAAAGTCGTATTTTCAAACAATGCTTAAAGCCTATGTGATAGGTAAGGTTACTCTTAATATTCGGTCCAGAAAAGTGCTTTATCTTGTTTCGCAGCTAAAGTTAATGTATTGTGCAAATTTTTAACCTCAACCGTCGACGTTAACCTTGTTTTCAATTTTAACTTTACCTTTACCCACAGAATTAACTTTACCTTCACCGTACCTTTGGGTAAAGTTAGCCTAACTTTACCTGCAGATAATTTTGAGAATACGGCCCCTGATAAAAGGGTGTCGAGGTATGGGCCAAAACGATAAAAAACGACGTTTTGCGGCCGAATAAACAGTTTCAGTTAACTCTACGCATGTTGTTAGCGCGGATGAATCAACTTTTGTGGCAACAATGAGTTTAGCAAAAAATTGTCTACTAACAAAATAGGGTTTTTCCCCCGCAATATATACGGTTTTTCCGACACACAAACTGTGAACAGTCAGGTCAACCACAACGTTTTATACTGTTTTTGAGCTTTAGAAGTAAGGAAAGGTAACTCACTTAAAAAATGCAAACGGCGTTGGCCAAAAGTCTTTTTTGTGAAAAATTTTGACACTTTTGAAATTTTGACGCTTTGAAATTTTTCTACATGCAAAATTTTTATATTTCATAAAAAATGCTACAGTCCGCAGAACTGCGCAAAAATTGGTGTGGTAAGTCATTTTCGGATGTGCTTTCCACCTGCATACTCAAAAAGGTCTCTATATGTCTAAAGATTCGGCCAGGAAGTATATATATACACTAAGGTTTTTCCCCGCAAAACGCGTAGGGTTTTTTCCCGCACCACTATACGTTTTTATATGATTAAACTAAATTTATATGATTACGCTAAAACCATGGTTTAAGAAAATCTACGAAATTCGTAACGAATCTTTCGATATTTCGTAATGTTATTGTGTGGCAATCATGCAAAACGTACGTAAAACCACTGGTTTAGTAAAACCACCTTTGTGAAATCCACCCGTTGGTTTTTTTCCTTGCACCACTATAAGCCTTCTTCTGGTGTGTTCTTCCAGCGGCGCACCCAGAAAAAATCAGGATGTAGGAGTAGTAGATTTTTTCTACTACTTGTAGGAATAACTTTGAATGAATGAGTTTGTTATAATGGGTTAAAATTTAAAATGCACTTTATGGCAATTTTAAAACTTATAAAACGCCATACAAACGCAAGATCACTAAACCACTAAGTTGCAGGGGTCTGAAGGCTACAGCTCCCAGAAACAATTGGCTATTTATCCAATTTTTAGACCGAATTTGGTCAACTGGAGACGTATCAAATTTTTTCAGACAGAAAAAATTAAACAAAAGATGGTAACGTCACATCAGAAAATGTATTACACATTAGTATAAATGTAGCATAATGTATATACTCCTGTAGACATGCATACTCTTTGATGAACTATAATAAGGAGTAGTAAGCTACAGGGTCGCAGGGCTCTGGGGGCTACAGCCCCTAGGAAAAATTTTTGATTTTTAGACTTTGAAATTTGGCCAATTGGAGACGTATATATCAGAAATTTTCTCGGCATTGGCAGGACCATGAAAACCATAGGGGGGACTCTTGTGTAAAAAATTTGTGGGGAGGAGGGAATTCCCCCATTAATCCTCCTGGGTACGACCTTATTTTCTGCCCCAACTGCACTTAACCCAAAATACGCCACTAATTACAATACAGGTTGTCTGTATAGATTCGTGTTCGATCGCAAAAATGAGTGAAGGACCACGACGCTCCCAAATCTTCATTGGACGGTTGAGCAGGGAAACGCGCACGCGTGAGCTAGAGGATATTTTCTCAAAATATGGCAGGCTGACACGATGTGACATCAAATATGGAAGTTCGTTTATTTTATTTTGTATGAATTATTTTATATTTGTTATTTTCTTGGTTATATAATATGTGTATATATAGTGGACGGTGTGCCGGTGTGCCTCAGTGAATATGTAATTTTACCGAACGTTCTCCTCTGTGGGTTTTTTCTTTTTGTGATACTACTTTCAAACTCATGTATCATAACTAAGCTGTCGAACTAAAGCTTTGAAGCCTTTAACGAAAGAATATCGACGTATATATATTGTGTCTGTTTTATGGTTATGTATTGATTTGTAGTTACATATGTAATGGTTTTATTTTGAATTCTTTGCCAAGGTGCTCACTGCGTAATGGACAGCTCATATCAAGTTGTTAGTTCTATATAATATACATGTATATAATATTGTAATGTAATAGTTGATACTCGAAATTAAATTATTTTGAAACGCTTGTCTCATGAACTAGATGGAGTAACGACTTGTCTCGATTTCAGGTTACGGACTAGCATACGCATTTGTTGATTACGAAGACATTCGTGATGCTGAGGTAATTACGCATAATCTTTTTTTGCGTTCAGATAGAATTAATTGGGCAGCATTTTTTTACAATCCGCTCATTTGAATTAAAATGACTCGATCACAAGGGTGGACAGTGGCCTGAAAAATGGGGGGACTCTGCAGAATGAATGTTTAGACGTTTTTGTTAGGTTAGTCAGATGCTATTAGTTTCTAAACAGCGATATATAATTGTTAGATGTAAACGGGCCTGAATCAGGAAGTGTGTTTCACATAGCGATCGACCGGAGGCTCCGGCTCCGGCTCCGGCCGGATTTGAGCCTCCGGCTCCGGCTCCGGCAAAAAAAGTGCCGGAGCCGGAGAATTTTTCATTGTTGAAATTTTGGCAAAAAGTTCAAATTTTAAGAAAAAATCAAGGCTAACGGAAAGATAAGTCGGTTAAAATACTCATATTACTGCCGACTGCAATGGAGGCGACGATCCCTCTGCACCATTATATTATGTAATTCTACTATTACGTTCGCCCTTTAATTTCAATTTTCTGGTGGAAAAAAGTTTCTGATTACGTCTCCAATTGACCAAATTCGGCTTAAAAACAAAAGTTTGTCACATTTCTTTGGAAGCTGCCACCCCCCGTGCAACTATGTACGTAATTTAGTGTTTTCAGCTGACTTTTAGGTCTGATGTCTTTGGCCGGTCAAAGTTAGCATATAATGTTTGCACAGTATGTACTCTTATCTCGCAAACTGGTGTGTTGAAATTACAAAAAAGTTCATTTCAACCCATTACAAAATATCGAAAAGCCATGCCGTCAAATTTTTTTTTGGCTACGCCACTGAGATACGCCTCGGGGGCCGCACCCCCCAGAAGCTAGAGACATTTACGGCATCTATATACATCTACAAAGTGCAATCTTTTCCAAATTATCTATTTTTTGGGGAACCCTTGTTGACAATTTCGTAAGGTTCGACTAAAAAGGGGGCTCAGATGGACTTCCTGAACCACCCTCTGACTACACCTTCGGCACCCGAGTCAAAATCCCATACTGGTCACTGGTCAGTTTGACCAAATTTTCTACTTTTATCAATGTTGACGAAAATTTTTTGTCAGATCTCTCTAAACAATGACCAGTACCAGTGGCCAATTTTGGTTGAATAGTTGTGTAAGAACTAAGAACATAATGTATGGAAATGTGGCGTGAGTGTTGAAAAATTTCAGAATGCTGTTTCGGAAAAAAATGAAAAAATTTGGTCAAAATTGTCAACATATACAAATTGATTTTTTTAAAAACACTGCCTCCGGCTCCGGCAAAATTCTACCTCCGGTCGTTCGCTAGTTTCACAAAGGTGGTTTTATATGTGCTTATTATAACGTACACTTTTTCATATAACTTGCACATAATTTCATTACGAAATATTGCCTGATCAGATTCGTCACGTACGAATTTCGTGGATTTTCTAAAGCCGCTGTTTAATCAGAGTTGCAATTTCAGCAGAACAGAGACTTGGTGTGCTACAGATTGAAATTTCAGCTGCGCTAAAACAACGTTTTATGAATATCTGCAAAATTGTAGCGAATCAGGTTATATATATTTCGTAATGAAATTGTGTGCAAAGCATTTTTTAGTAAAACAATTTGTGAAAGCCACCGTTAATGTCTGACCATGAGAGTCAAGGATATTTTTGAAGCTGCCGCCGCAGTTTAATATTTTGGGATTTCATTTTGAATGTTGACAAGTTTAACCAATTTTTGATCGAATTGTCTCTGGATAAGAGACAGGGGGCATATATCCCCTCTATCTCTTTCCGCATAGTCTGCCCTTGTTCATTCATTTTTCTTTTATATAATTTTAAGATAAAATTAACCACCACATGTGTACTCATATTGTCGTCATTTTTGATTGTTTTGGCTGAAAAAATGAATGAATTTTACGTATTTTTAGTTTGTGTTAATTTTATTGTATTTTTATCACAGCTCCAAATTTCTCCCGGTCTCTGCTAAAATCTCTGCCGATCTTACAGCGCTTTGCTCTCTTATGCTCCATAGAAAATGCTCAGCTCAGTGTCTCTTACCTATCGTCTAAAAGAAATGTCTTCTACTTGCTTTTGGGAATTGTGCCGAAGTGCTGCTCTCGCTAAGCCCGTTAAGCCGTCTAACCCGACAAGGCCGTCTAATCCACCGTCGTCTATCTGCACCCAGTCATACCTCCTCTCTCTTTTGAGTCTACACTCAGTCTACACCTACTCACAGTCTCTCGTCTCTCTCCTGTCTCTCGTGTATCGCACTGCTCTTGCTTTATTGCTTATTGTCAGGCAACCTAGACAGCAGGCTTATATATATACCGCCTGCTGTGGTTGGTCTGACAATAATCAATCTACCGTGGTAAGCCATTAGCACGGGATAGATAGTTTTTGGTCATTTTAGGATTTTTACTTGCAGTGGTTTTTCTTTTGTATTATTTTTTATGGTTGCGTTTTCGCGCCACACATTCAATTCAAATCAGTTTGATCATGATAGCTCCCATTGCTTAATGTGAAGACTCAACGGCACACTGTGGATTTTTACTTTTATATAAATATATATTTTTAGTAACTAAAAATTTGTTATGAAAACATTTCAATTATTGCATCACAATGGCGCCAATACGAATTTTCTGCCTCTTTTCAAGGCACCATAGCTGAAAATTTGTCCATTGCGAGGCGCAGTTGTTTGTGTTTTTAAATTAATCCTGGAATGGATTAGCAAAGTAGTAAAAAATGTGGGCTGTTACCGTTTTGGTGGTACAGAGAGCCCAGTTTTGTGGAAGCTCTTTTTTATGGCTTTTGCGGAAACATCGGAAACGAAACAAAACGCTGCCTCAGGCTTTTTCGGACAAAGAAGCGGTTAAGTATATTCCACGCTACACAGTTATATACGTAATTACTGCAAAAATGTTTAGAAAGCAACAAAAGCCATAATATTTTATAATTTTAGAAAATTGATTAATGTTAACCTATCAAAAAATATAGATCAAGATTCTACGAAAATGGATGAACGAAAATGGATGAATTTTATTTACTAAGGGCCTTTTCATAAAAAGATCAAAAATATTAAAATTAATCAGCAATATTAAGAATATTAAGTGTTTAATCACGTTTTCATAAAATCAAGATTAAAAACTCACGCTGCAATCAATCTATAAATTTTTAATATTTTTAATTTTCACAGCTGCAACTGAATTTTAATGTCGTTTTCATAAAAAGATTTATTTTAATCTTTGATTTTTAATCTTTTTATGAAAAGGCCCTAAGAAAAAATTAAATATTATATATATGAAATATTTTGTTGACTAAATTTTTTTGAACAAATTTTCTTCACACCAAAAAACAGCTGAAAAATTTCATCTTAGGTAAGAACGAATGGTTCTTTTCATTTTTTATTTCATTATCAGTATCACTAAAACGTATAGTGTAAGATAGTGTATTCGGGCTGTGGTGTGTTTTCAGGACGCAGTGCGATACGAGGATGGACGCGAGCTGCACGGCCATCGGATCGTGGTTGAGTGGGCCAAGGGGCCGAATTATCGCGGAGGGGACGGGGGCGGTGGGGGTCGCGGGGAGGCGCGTGGAGGGGGAGGGGGTGGCGGGGATGTAAGTTGACTAATCTATATACAATGCATTCCCAAATTAATATGTTATTGACTGAAAATAATTATTTCTTTAGCTGATGATGCTGACATATCAAGCATATATTATTGTATAAGATATATACATTTTCAACTCTGATTATGTTAATGAACACTCATTGCTAGCTTTGTATGCCTGCAAAGTGCAGAAAATTATGTTAGTGTTCCCAGATTTCTGCTCGTCATTTAATTTGTAGTATTTTTAGCGCACAACCTGTGACTACTGTGGTCGATCGGGTCACTATTATCGAGAGTGTCGAAAGTATTTGGATCGACGTCGCGCATCGGACGAAAAAAGGTACGGTAGAATGATTTACTGAAGATAGTGACTACATAATGAATTATAATAAATTAAAAATTCGAAATTGAAAAACTATGCATTTTTACAAATTCTCGGGCTCCGCCTTTTCCAACATGAAAATTTGTAACAAATAACTGGACTCGAACTGCATCACGATAGTTTTATGCCCGCGTTAGTAAAAAATAACCAATGCTAAACAGTTAATATTATTAAAACTTGAAATGCTATATAAAATTATACAGTGAATGTTAACAAATAGCTTTTTGTTTTTGTTTCGACATCGACATAATTTTTTAGCGTATAACTTTCGTCTATGTATAAGCTTGCTAAGTCATACTTGGCTGTGTTTTTAGTTTTCGCTAATAATTTGTTCGCTATTCTCTTAAATCATACTACACATATTATTTACGAAATCACGCGTATTTAAACTACTTTTACTCAAAAATTTCTTGCAGCAGTTTCTGCTTTACAGACATGTCGGTACTTACAATGTCTAAAAATTCACAGCTTAGTATGTAGCAGTGTTTTTTGCCTGTTTTTATAGATCTCGTTCACCACGTGCTCGTCGACCTACAAGGCGTTCACCTTCACCAAGAAGGTAAAAACTGGTCCAACGTACCCTACCCTCCCAGTTTTTTTTCTGTTTTTTGTGAATTTCACTGCACGTGTGCATTCTCCCAGATTGAATTTGTACCGTCTACTACAATACTTTTTTTTTGCAATTTCTATCTGTCACATTTTTCAGTCAATGATGCGCAAAATACAAGCATATGGCTGAGGCGCTGTGTCGTCCGTGATCCTTGCAAAATGAACTGAGACCGATAGTTTATTGCACTATTTAGTTTAAGTTTTTTATGATTATGAAATAACATGATGGCGGAAAGTATGACATTTTTCTCTGTTACGCCATAGTTGAGTCAGTTGATTTAGTAGCGCAAAGCTGATGCGGGTTTGTATGCTAACACGTGTAGGCCACAGGTTTAATGTCTTGTCTTCATTAGGTCTACAATCAAATGTACTCTATGCTTAGTACAAAAAGCTGCTCTAAGTGTCATGTTTACAGTGTCTGTGTGTGACATGACAAAACCAAGTTGCAATAGATTGGATAGCGGCAATTAATTGGCAGGCAATGTAGTTCGTTATGTACTTTTAACAACTATTACGTCCGCTGCCAAGGTCCGTCCCAGGAACAATGTGCTCAAGGCACTGGCGGGCACGAACTGGGGTCAAGACTGTGAAACGATTGTGACAACCTACAAAACGATTGGTCGCACAGTAGCAGAATATGCAGCTCCAGTCTGGGCCCCGGTAATAAGTGAATCCAATTGGTACCGACTGCAGCTAACACAAAATGAAGCCCTGAGGATAGCGACGGGATGCCACCGCATGACAGGAATCGAACATCTGCACGTGGAAACCAAAGTTCTGCCGTTAAAGCCCCACGCTGAAATGCTGTCAAAGCAATATTTACTGAAATGCTATCAACCAGACCACCCAGGACATAAGCATGTGCGGGAACCATTGCAACCTCGGCAAATGAAACATACTTTGGTTTCAAAATACAGACCGGCCATCATCCATCTAGTCCCCACCGGCCAACTTCAACCGGACGAGCTTAAAATCGCTTTAAAATTGACACATACAAGCTGTGTCCAGTCTGTAATGAATAGCTACGGGCACAATGTGGTCCTAGACGCACCAGCACCTCAAGTGAACGTCGAGGAGTTAGCACTGCCTCGGTCCACACGCTGCACTTTGGCCCAGCTGAGATCAGGCTATTGCCACCTCCTGAACTCATACTGGAGCCGAATAAGAGAAGACGTTCGAAATGAGTGTCCACTATGTGACACTGGACCTCATGACGTTATCCACCTTTTCAACTGCCGTCAGAACAGAACGGACTTGAACCCGATAGATCTATGGTTGCGCCTGGCGGCAGTAGCCGCATTTCTGGACCTGAATGGAGAGTAACCAGACACGAAGCAAGCCCAGGCTACTACAACAACAACAACAACAACTATTACGTCGGCAAACAAAATTTTATACTTATTGTTCGCCATGTGGTGGGGCTGAATCTACCCTGAGGTCAGCTATGGTTGAAAAAAACATACTTTAATTGGGCTTCCCTACGTACTTCAAATTACTATAAATGTATGCTTTTGCATCAGTAGTTAGAAGACGTGATTCTATGCCGCATTACCATCCTGGCTAGGAAAGAGTGTCATACTTTTCTCATTATGTACTCATATGTGCATTGATAAGCAAAAAATCAATCCTAATTTTAGGTCCCGTAGTCGCAGTGCGTCAGGAAGTCGTTCTTATTCACGCTCGAGGTTGGTTTTGTTATTAACTTAGTGGTTAGGTTTCATTCACGATAGACAAAAAAACAGAAGCTAAACTTAAGAATAATCATTGAAAACTAGTGGGATTTACCCATTATATATAGTGTGAGTGAGAACTGCTTTGGTTCCTGTTTTTAACGTTAAATTCCGATAGCTCAACATAAACCTAAAATGCATGATGATTCCCGCACTGTTCAGTTTTGTGATGTTGCATGAAGCTAGTGTTTGACTATATAATACGCTGATAGAATTTTATTTTTGATATTTTTTTTATTATTTGATGTATATATCTGATTATTTTGTAAAAAACAGGCGGGCAAACAGTAAGCAAACAGCAAAACGTCGTGTAAGTCAAACAGGTCGCACTGAAAGCAATTCAGGACGCATTTTTAGAACGAAGTCGTTTTTTGATACTACATGATCACGTTTTTTAGTAGTTTAGCAAGATCAAGTTTGGCAAAACTTTAGATCCACAAAGTTATTTAGGAAACGTACTGATCGATTGACTAAGCAGTTATGTCCTGTTATAGCTTTACAGGACTACATTTGTAAGGGTTTTTTATTTGCATTCCTGAGATTTATGTTTTTATTGTATTTTTAATGTGGTATGTTTTTTAGAAGCCCAAGCTACTCTGGCAAATAACGATTCTGTATCCACGCCTTGCGTTGATTTGCCATCACAAACAAATCACTTTGTCGCTTTGTTCTGGTGCAACATTCGGGAAGACTTACATTGGACACAATCAATATATCTAAAAGCTTATTGTTATTGTATGAAATGCGCGTGTTATGGTCTGTGTTGTGTTAATTGTTGTTTTAAGTATTGTGGTTACAATTTGTTGTATTTTTGGTGTATAGTATTGTTGTTTTGTTGTGTTGTTAATGGAGGAGTTATATACTAGTAGGTTGGATGTTTTCTACTTAAACTTACCGACGTAATAATGTTGTGGAGTTTTCAGATTATTTGCTTTTGCAAACTTTTGCGTATTATTCAGAAAAAGTTAAACAGTTAAAAGTTTAAGACAGTGTTTTATTTGCAATAATTCGTTTTATAGTTGAAAGTTGCAGTGTTTGTAAGAAATAAGTTTACGTTTAATGTGCAGAATTGATAACAGTGTAGATGTACATGTTAGGTGCTTTTTTTAAATTTACGCGCTTCGTCACTGATATGTAACTTTTTGTTTCTCTGGTGGGACTAGGCTAGTCCGACTAGCTATCGTATTTTGAGCTGTTCAAAATGTAAACAAGCAAAGTTTAACTATGAGATACTTGGGGTTACTTCTGTTAGGAACTTTATCGTTTGTAGTCAACTGTATCAGACTGTTTTTTGTGTAGTGTGAAAGTCTATAAGAACAACCCAAAAAAACAAAAGTAAACCAATGATTTAATTTTTCTTGGAAATACAATTTTACAACTGTACATGAAAAGAACTTTCACTCCGTTGGTTAAAAGATTCAGGTTCTTGTTTCGCTATGTTAACCTTTCATTGTAAAGTGTTGTGCTGCATATTTTTAATTACAACGTTGAAATCTTACTAATTTCCAAATCAAATTGAGATTTTTACAGTTTAAATGAAGTAGAATATTTTTCAAACGTCAAACTAAATTTGATATCTAGATTGTGACAAAGATCAGTTATATAAATGTATTGGAAAAATAAAACTGTTTAATTGCTACAGGTGTGTGGCTTTTAGGAATAAAATTAACGAATATGCTTATTTTGAAAGCATGTTTCATTTTTACAATTTCATAAAGACTATCAGTGTACGAAGCTGTTACTGGGTCAGTGAAATTCTAAAAAGAATTTTGAAATTCGGTAAGAATACGTACTAAACATAGACCCTTTTTGCAGAATCAGTACTTAATATTTCAAAATCTGGACATTCATAATAGGTATATTCGGTTAGGTTGGCTAGCGTATTACCAAGTACCAACAATAAATAATAGGGAAAAAGGTGAATGTTTGACTCTTAAGCCCGGTTCATACTCTTCCTTTAGGATTGCCCTTGTCCCTAAGAAATGTCTCTGTCCCTATGCGGGTTTGATTCATACTTTTCTGGTGTCCTTTTTCTTTTCCCTGTCCCTAAGCTGCGATTGATTCATACTTGTCCCTAAGCAGCTTAGGGAATGTCCTTAAGCAGCCATAAGGACTGTCCCTGTGTCCCTAAGCAATGTTGAGCAATGTTCTACTTTTTCCCTGTCCCTAAGCAACTCGGCCATTCAAAATACGGCAGTTACTACATGTGACACGAAGAACAGCCAATCACGGACTATCTCGACTACTAGTGAAAGAATGTCGTGGGCTTGTGTTGCGGTATTAAGTCTATCGTTATTTTTGGGTTATTTAACACATATTTTTGTGAAAAATATTTGGTTTTGAATTTTTATACCAACCTGAAATATACTTTTAGTTCATAAAGATGTTCTAGTGCTCCAATTTCCATGCCTTGGAAGGCGAGTGGGTATGATTTTTGCTTTTCATCCTATGGATCAGATCAGAGTTCGAATCCCATATTCAAAATTTTGGATTTTCTTTTTTCTCAGCCTATAAATAGAGTTGATAACTTTTTCAAGATACTTTAAACAAAACGCAGTTTATCCAATGACGTGTGAGCATTAGTTCATGTGAGAGACTATTCCCTTGTCCTCAAGGAGTATGAATCGATCACCTCTAAGGACAGGGACAAGGACATTCCCTATAGACCTTAGGGACATTTCAATAGGACAGGGACAAAGTATGAGGACACAGGGACAAGGACACCTAGAGACAGGGACAAGGACAACGCTTAAGGACAGGGGCAACGCTTAGAGACGAGTATAAACCAGGCTTTACCAGAGAAGTGTTCTTGAGGCGGGCGGTCAAATTTCTCAACATTGATGCGGGCGCCTCAATTGTCTTGACAAGTTGAGTTGATATTTTGCACGCACTGTTCTAAGATAGCTTTACCATGCCGCCATTTGTTCGTGCAAACTTAAACAAGCTACACTAACAATATGCGTGAGGTATTCTTTGCATAGAAATCAAAAGCAATGTTGGAAATTGGTCGTCGAGTCAGCTGCTTCCAGTTCATCCAATTCCAATTTGGATGAGATTGCTAATAAGGGAACTCCAACTCGTACATTCTGGAATACCAAGTACATCCACAATAGGGATAACGGCCGTTTCCAGCCGCTTTTGCAAACATTAGAAAGGGTTCATCTTCATGCTCATTGAAAGCTGGATGTAATCGATGACTAGAACCAGTGATGTAGATATTTTTTCGGCGCCGACGTGCATATACTCCAAGAATCACTTGAGGGATGTGACTGTACAGCGGCTATATAAATCCGCCTTCTAAGAATAGGTATAACACGACGCTGTGAATTGAGGGCGACATCATTTTTTGACAACACCTATTTACAACAATGCATGTTGCGCTGCAAATTGCTCATTGGTGTTGATGTGGAAAAGCGGATCTTTTCTGATATCAAGACGGTGTCACGGTGTAAATTTTCCCCCGATAGCCGGCAAAATTGAAATATTCACGCCACTGATTGTCAAATTATGGTGTAATTTTTTCGTAATTTTACCGGATGAACGGACATATAAATGACGTTAACGTATGAATTTACCCTCAGACAGTAGGTAATGGTACTCCCAGTTGGTCTGTACTAGACTGAAACGAGAATGTACCTCTAAAATCCATCATAAACTGCCGATAAGATATGTAACAGAAAGGTGTGTCATATTTTTTTCATGTAACGAAATTCAACATGAATGGATGGTAGCATCGAATTCAACTCAAAATTTACTGCTATTTCTTTTGTTCCATATGTGTTCCTATCTAGTTACATAGTTGATACTTTTTGCAGATTCTAACCATTCCAAAATTTAGATTGGTTTGTGATATTGGTGCTACGCTCTAAGCTGAAAACTTAGAGGTTAGAACACTGTTCGCAATCTATCTAACATAGCCCGACCCAGGGGCGTTGCCAGGATTTTGAAAAGGGGGGGGGTCGCACCTTGTCCACTTTTTTTGCCTTTTTTTACACTCACTGTTAGTGTTGGGATTTTTTTCGAAACGTACCCGAACCCGAACCCGAACCATTCGTACCCGAACCACACGAACCCGAACCCGAACTTTGGCCAAATGAACTGCATTACATTATACACTTACTATATTAGAATATAGAATGTCAAAAAAGTGTAGAGCAATTGAGTCAACAACCTTTCAAGGAATAAATACTTTTAATATTCAACGTTGAATAAAGTGATTCGTCAGCAAAGAATCGGCTAAGTTTCATGCTTAATCAAATCATATTCAATTTAACCTTGTGGGTGAGATTCGAACTGCCAACTTTATACCAAATTAACAGTGACTTAACAGTCGAACGCCCAAACCAACAGGTTAAGAGCAAGAGGCAACATAGATGACTTATGAGATCGTCAGAATTCCCTTGCGGAGCAGACGTTACGCTGCTAATACTGACAGATAGTATCGACCTTGCGCTGGTTAGGTTCAGGCCTTTTGACGATTTTTATTCTTTACCAGGGGCGTAGCCAGGATTTTGAAAAGGGGGTGTCGCACCTTGTCCACTTTTTTGCTCAATTTTTTAAACCCAGTATTGTGGGGTCTGTAGGCGTCAGCCCCAGAATCCAATTATTTGTGCACTTTTTTAACGAAGTGGTGTACATAAAAAATGCAAATCTGGTCATTTAAATTAAACTCACTGTTGCGGGGGTCTGGGGGCTGCAGGAAAAAGTTCGAGAACTTTTTGATTTTTAGGCCAAATTTGGTCAATTGGAGACGTATCGGAAATTTTTTTCGGTCGGGCAATAAAAACCAAAGGGGGGACCCTTGTGTACAATTTCACCAGGTTCGACCAAAAGGGGGAGCGTCGCGACCCCCACGACCCCCTCCTGGCTACGCCCTTGTTCTTTACTATATGTAATTGACTATTAACACAAATTGTACCAAAAAGGTGAACTTTTCAGCCTGTGTTAGATGTGGTGCAGAGACTATACACTGTTGAGCTGGAATAAATGGACAAATGGATATATAAATGGTTTGTATATATCATATGCAATCCAGTTTGGGTTAATGTGATCATACTAAAGCGATTGATACTCGCTGTCACGATGCGCGATTGAGACGAAACACCAAAAAGTTTCTGCATGTCCGCTGCATTCTATTAACAAATTCTTATATGTCATATTGCTGTTTTCGAAAGCTGGCGCTCACGAATTTTTCGCGGGAATAGAGTTGAATAGAGTTCAGGCCTAGGGCTGATTTAGATTCAAACCTCGGCACGAATTCGAACAATTTGAGAACACACACGCACACTAACACGTGTGGAGGCTAGCTGCGAAAAAAGCGGCAAAAATTAAAAAATTTGGAATTTTTTGGAAAATGTGAAGTTAGTTCTAGTATTTATTATACTAAAAAATGTTTATTATTTTTGGAAACAAAAAATTGGTATAAAAATTTTGTACATAATTCGGTCAGAAAATTTAGGTACCCGAACCACTTTTTGCGTCCCCGAACTGATTGTACCCGAACCCGAACCCGAACCCGAACTAAAAAATGACCCGAACCGTACCCGAATCCGAACCCGAACCCGAACTTTCGTCCCAACACTACTGTTGCGTGGTCTGGGGGCGTCAGCCGCCACAATCCATTTTTTTACATAAAAAACGTAGTTTTGGTCATTTAAATTAAATAAACTCAGTGTTGCGGGGGTCTGGGCCTGGGGGCGACAGCCGCCAGAAAAAATGTGAATTTTTTCAATTTTTAGGCCAAATTTGGTGAACTGGAGACGTATCAGAAATTTTTTCAGACAGGAAAATTAAAACAAAAGATGAGAACGTCACATCAGACAGTGTATTACGCAATAGTAAATGCAGATATGTACTCTTGTAGATATACATAGGCTTTGCGAAAGATAATAAGAATAGTAAGCCACAGAGCTGCAGGGGTCTGGGGGCGGCAGCCCCCAGGAAAAAATTTTGAAATTTTTTCGATTTTTAGGGCAAATTTGGTCAATTGGAGACGTATCAGAAATTTTTTTCGGCCGTGCGATTAAAACCAAAGGGGGGACCCTTGTTGAGGGGGGGTCGCGACCCCCCCCTGGCTACGCCCTTGGCCCGACCTACATGTACAGTGCATCCTCACAGTGAGAGCTATGTCAGATTGTGAGGACACACGGCTAGACAGTAGACAGGCTGGCCGCGATATTGCAATTTGCTGTTGCTATGCGCATACTGCACTATGTGGGATTTCCTGTGTCAATTAATCTCAATTTTTAGTTTAAACAAGCAGATGTTTCTCTTTTCATGAGAAAATAGTTGAATTCATGGTTGGTTAATGTTTTTTCTTTATTTACCATATTAAATCCGTATTGTGTCTATTTCAGTTCCTTTGTTGAGGTAATGAGATTCGTATCACGAGTATATACTGATTTATGCCTTAAGCTTTTACTTTTCTCTATTAATCAATGATAGCGACCATTAACCGTTGATTTTATCTAAATTTTTCATTGACCATGCGAATTTATAATTTATCCTTACGTCGTGTATGTAATTTCATACATAATGTATGTATAATTCAGTGATTTCACACTTGATCCGCTTGCTAATCTTGGGACTGCTCTTCCTTATGAGTCATGTATCTTCAAATGGGGTCCGTAATTATAGGTTATGGTGTCTAACCTATTCCTCCAACTGCCTGCTTCCTAATTTGGCAATGACTGAAGGATAGGTCGTTTTGATACGGATCAAATTAAAATAAGTATTAATCAGTTCAGAATTTGATTGGCGTCACAATATCTTGACCTTACATTTTTGTGGCGTGCGTAAGTAATGTGTAATGACGCCAAAATAAAGTCACTTCAGTGACTTTACTGACTTCAGATGTTAGGAACCATGCCGTATCACCGTTATGGATGTCATTGTGCTGTCCATAATACGATTGATTTGTCATGTTATATATGTGGACATGGTCATGATTTAGTTTTGGCATCACAAAGCTGCAGCATATTATAGTGTTCACTTCATCTTGAACTTGCATAGCGTCTGTTTAGCCCTTGAACTTATTTATCTGAACTCCCAAACGGTCACAACTGTGAAATTTTGCACAGTTAGTGTTGCGTATAAAAACGTAATAGGTATATCTCAGTAAAATTTAAGTATCTGGATTATCAGCATTTTTCTGGTTTCAAGCTTATTTTCAGTTTTCACAAGCCATTTAAGCTGAAGGCCTGTTGTTTGGGCATTCCCATCAAGTGCACGTGCACTAGGTAAAATGTGTGTAAAGCCATAACTGAATGTTTACTTTAAATTGAATGTGTAAATTTTTCGAAGCCAAAATATTTGCTTCTGTCGTCGAATATTTTAATATATTCATTATACGTGTACATGTGAATAAGTGTTGTGACTAAGGTTCATATTCGTCATTGTCGTTCAGAAGGTGCCTACATATTTTAAAACAACAAAATTCGATAGTGCAACTGTATTGGGTGCATGATTCAAATCGTTGAAAAATGACTGGCTTTTTTGCTTTGCTGAATAGACATTAAAATACATCGGTGGCTTTTTGCTGCAGATGTTTGTTTTCATTTTTTGAACAAATATTTAAGTCCAAACCTTTTCAGTTTGACTGATTTTGCATTTGTAGTCTTTTTGATCTATTTTATTATTGTTTGTTCTAAGTTCCGTTTCCTCTGTCTGGAGGATATTCATTAAACCGTTAATTATCAGGTCAATTTTGTGTTTTTTTACCTGATTTTTTACAACTGTTTTCATTGCAGTCCGGGCAGACCTGAAACCCCGATTTGTAGTTGCTTAAGGGGGCGCTCCGGGAATCGGGGGTTACATCGAAAATTGGCAAAAAAGTTGGCAAATGTCAAACTTTACTATACATATATGTAGCATGGCACAAAGGAACAGTGGAGGCAAAATTTCAAATCACGTGATCATGTCACGTGACTCCCAGAGCACCAAACGTGAGTGAATTTTCGGCAAACGATAACTCTGCTTATACTTTGCGTATTAGTCACACTTTATATACCAAAATGTAGCTTATGTGCTTCTCTAGTTGAACAGTAATTTGGTTTTTAACATTTATGTCGGATTTGGATAAAAAATGTCATTATGTGTTTTCGAAGTCGAACTCTGCGCAATAAAATTCATATAAAAAAATTTATTTTAAAAGCTTTATTTTGAAAAACTAAAAAATTGTTCAACTGCGCAGAGCCTAAGACTATAGTTGTGCAAAATTTTGTAGAAAAATATCTTACCAGCATTTTATAATCGAATGCCGGAAAATTGGTTTTGTATTCACACAGCTTATATTTGAGTCTGCTGCTTCTGAAAATGGTTTCTTGTGTGATTTTTTTGCACAGAACGCAATAAAATTGTTTTAATTTTTCATTACCACTAATAAAATTTACGTATCGTCTGTTTGAAAAACCTCAAAAAGGGTTGATGCACTGGCTTTCTTGCTGAATTTGTGTAAAAGTCGAATAAAATTAGTATATAAATTGTCCAATTTTTACCAATTTTTTTGCTATGGAGATATGCGCATCAAAACATCAGAAATAGTATTTTGGGCAACTTTTCTAGAAGAATGATAGGTCATTTTGGCTGTTTTTAAAAAATACGGCCCAAATCCTGACTCAGCAAAAACACGGTTGAGAACCGGTTTCAGAATATTTTTTCTTAATTTCTGCAATGGCAATCTTGTCCGATCAAGAGTACATACATAGGTATGTACATAATTGGAACTTATGAATTGAATTTCTCATTTATATAGGCACAAGGCACGCATGGTCTAACAACTTATTTATAGGTAACTAATGTGGAAATATGAAGTTTAAGTATTGCTGAATTTTCAAACAAAAACAATAACAAAAACTTGGTTTAACTTGCTTTCTACTGACCTTTAATCTGTCACCAACATTTCTTATCAATAACAATTTATATTTTAATGGCGTGTTACTGAATATTTTACTGATAACATTTTGATGAAATATATTTGCTATCTAGTAAACCTCTTGAAATTCTTTATGTTTATCGTACTGACTGTTACAAGGCTTACGATTGTGTATAATTTTTATTTGAACTAAACTGCCTCGGTATTAGTTTTTGATTTGTAATTCACGCCATTTCTATTAGCATACTTCACGCCATTTCGATTACCATACTTGTATAAATCTATAACTTTAGTCATTTAAAACTTTAAATTTACTACGACGACTATCAGCACATATTTTAGCTGTGCTTCTTTTTTTTAAATGAATCGCGCTGGACCTTGTTTGAATGACTTTCCTGAGTATATATTGTAAGATCCACATTAATTTTAGCATATATGAAGTTTACCAACTTTTTGAAAAATACGCGAAAAATACAGTATTTGAGCCGTAAATTGGTTGTAAAAACATAAGTACTAAATGGAGTACTGCTAGCGTTTAGTACATTTTGCTTTTGGCACGCAGTTTCCTTTTCTGAACCTAGGCAATAGGCATTTCCGGAATAACGTTTCTAAGAATTGCAATATAGCAAAATTTTATGAACAAAAACACAGCAAAAAATCAGATTAGCGAGAGATGTTAGTAAGAAAAGGGAAGTTATACCGATTTTACCTATAATAATTGACTGTTGACTGCTTTTGTACTGTTTTTTATTGACCGTGGCCTGACCCATGCAGAGAATTGTGCCTGACTACTGTAACTTCAGCTCGCAGTAGTAGAGTTCGCAATCGGGTCGGGTCGGGTCGGGTTGGGCCTGTACGGGTCGGGTCGGGTTGAGATTTTCCGACCCGCGGGTTAAGCCGGTCAGTTCGGGTCAAAAATCTTGGATGAAAATCCTAAATTTTTACGTTGAATTTTGCCGGTTTGACCATTTTCTCAGGCTAATGGACTCGTGGTAGAATGACTACTGGACTGAAGATTCACAGACCGTATCACCTACATATCACGAAAAACTAATAACAAAAACTTCACAAGAAAATTTTGTGTTTAAGAGTTTTTATAGCAGCTTAACGAGAAATCGGGTTGGTTCTGGTCGGGTCGGGTCGGGTCGGGTTGGAATCTATCTCGGGTCGGGTCGGGTCGGGTCGTAAAACTTCGACCCGTTGCGATCTCTACGCAGTAGCGGATTCATATTTTTACGCGGCGGCCTCAGCCGCCGCGTATATACTATAATGCAAAATGAAACAACACGTATATATCTGTTATCACAGTTCAAAGTTACACTGTATTATTTGGCAGGTCACAAAATTGCATTATTTGTGTGGGTGTGTGTACTCATGCTGCGTGATAATCTAGGCTTCATCCTTCAGCAACTTTTGTATTGTATATGCGATTAAAATAGGCTGCTAGTGCTGTGTATAGACAAAACATTCGATTACGCACTACGTAGCAGGCCTCTCACTGCAACCCTGTTGTAAGGAAACCTGTTGCAACAATGTTTTATAGATTGTTTATCAGCATGTCGGAATTATAAAATACTGTCTTCAGATGACCTTTATAACCTTACCATGCTGCGGTTGTGAATGTCACCAGGTTGTCTATATAATGATATGTAGATGCCTGACATTTATATGTTTTAGGGGTTGTTTACAAGTTCGGATTAATGGGATTAGTTTAACTGAATTAACTACCATAACTCGTCATACATTTTGCGAATCTTTGCAAGTATTTGGCATTTGCACGTTTATGCAATTAACACAGAGGAGCAACTGTGTCTGATTTGAAAAAATTCGCATGCTTTGTTAAGTTATAATCCAGTTAATCCGAATTTGTGAACAGGCCCTTAGTAATTGTAAAGCTCCAGTATAACTCAAAAGTTGTTTGGTGGTTTGCCAAAATATTGTCAAACATTGCACGACGTCATTCGTTGACCAACACGGCTGCTGAACTTGGCACGGTTTTGGCCTTACATACATCATTTAAAAAACCTAATTTGGTCGATAAAAATTGCGGATACATAAGTGAATGTCACACAAAACATTAGACGAAGTGTACGCGAAACATACATACGCAACACAAAACAGACGCTGTAGCTACTACATAGCTACCGTTTACCGTAACGTAGGTATGTATGAACTTAAAGTGACGCCAATAAATTTTCGGATCGTTTTTGACCGTTAGTGCTGACGTCGCTGCCTAGAAAATGAGATAAAACTAAGTGATGGTTCTGTTTAATAGTTGGTTGGCTGTCAAACATTTTGATGCCGCGTTTTATATCCAAAGAATATCCTCGGCTGTGTAAGAAGGTCGCAACGAAATCAATCAAAATTAATTTAACCCTACTCGCAAAACGTGCTTGTTCCATTTGGAACTCATGTATAGGCTTCCTTCTATTGGGAAAAGTTGCATTAAGTTTGGTTTATATTAAATATTTTCAAGTTGAGCTATTCTGATACAGGTAAATAATTTGTGTTTATGGATATTTTTATATGTTGCAGATACCTCATGTTAATTTTTCGTTAATTATCTGCCAGATTGCCAGCTTACAGAATGAAAGAAATCAGCATGTGAGTTTTCGTTCGTGATTACTTTATAGTTAACACCCAAATACCTACTTACAATATGTATAAATTTTTGACTTAGGTTTAAAGTCAATAATACATAAATCAGATTACCTGGATCAACTTCCGAACTAAACATAGGATTAACTTATACTAATAAAATTTTTCAAGTAAATGGGGATGATACGGTTTAGTCGTTGTAAGTTTCGTAAACTTTGTCTTATGTTGAGTTACTAATGTTAATCTAGTTCATCTAATCAAGTTAATCCGAATTTTGGGACAGTCTAGTACTGACTACTGATATAAATGGAAAGATATCTTCGTAATAACAAGAGTACATAATAGAGTCTCACTCTATATAGAAGAAGAGTAAGCCACTCACCAGCCTGCCTGTGTTCTAGCACAGACAGATGCGCTGGTCGTTTTCAGCCTACATGTTGACATTCTGTGCAACATGTGGCTGGCCAATCAGCGCGTATATAGATTCTCTGCGTAACACACTTTAGTATATAATCGCTGATGCGTTGATAAGCATTAAGATAGGGATAAAAGCTTAATAACTCATTATTTATTCATAGTCTGCTTGCAAAAACATTAAAAAAGGTTTGCAAATCCCTTTAGGGATATTTTGGCAAACTTATGAGAAATTGATTGAGAAACTTTTGAGATATAAACTTTTCTCAAATTCTTAAAAGTTTGTTAATCAATTTCGCTGAAAGTTTGCCAAAATATCCTCAAAGGTATTTGCAAACCTTTTTTAAAGTTTTTGCAAGCAGACTGTAAATGAATAATGAGTTATTAACCTTTTATTCCTGTCCCGCATTATGATTTGAGCACGTGCACAGGCGTCTGGCCAATCAGAGAATGGGAGCTCACTTCTTATTGGCCAGCCACATGTTGCACAGAATGTCAACATGTAGCCTGAAAACGACCAGCGCATCTGCCTGTGCTCGGTTTAAAGTCAATAATACATAAATCAGATTACCTGGATCAAGTTCCGAACTAAACATAGGATTAACTTATACTAATAAAATTTTTCAAGTAAATGGGGATGATACGGTTTAGTCGTTGTAAGTTTCGTAAACTTTGTCTTATGTTGAGTTACTAATGTTAATCTACATAGTTCATCTAATCCGGTTAATCCGAATTTTTGAACAGTCTAATACTGACTACTGATATTGATGTAAAGATATTTTCGTAATAACAAGAGTACATAATAGCGTCTCACTCTGTATAGAAGAAGAGTGAGCCACTCACCAGCCTGCCTGTGTTCTAGCACAGACAGATGCGCTGGTCGTTTTCAGCCTGCATGTTGACATTCTGTGCAACATGTGGCTGGCCAATCAGCGCGTATATAGATTCTCTGCGTAACACAGTTTAGTATATAATCGCTGATGCGTTGATAAGCATTAAGATAGGGATAAAAGCTTAATAACTCATTATTTATTCATAGTCTGCTTGCAAAAACATTAAAAAAGGTTTGCAAATACCTTTAGGGATATTTTGGCAAACTTTCAGCGAAATTGATTGTGAAACTTTTGAGATATAAACTTTTCTCAAATTCTTAAAAGTTTGTCAATCAATTTCGCTGAAAGTTTGCCAAAATATCCCCAAAGGTATTTGCAAACCTTTTTTTAAAGTTTTTGCAAGCAGACTATAAATGAATAATGAGTTATTAACCTTTATCCCTATCCCGTTTTATGATTGGAGCACGTGCACAGGCGTCTGCCAATCAGAGAATAGGAGCTGGCTTCTGATTGGCCTGCCACATGTTGCACAGAATGTCAACATGTAGCCTGAAAACGACCAGCGCATCTGCCTGTGCTAGAACACAGGCAGGCTGGAGAGTGTCTCACTCTTCTTCTATATAGAGTGAGACGCTATTATGTACTCTTGGTAATAATCATGTCAAAGATAATTTAATGACCGTGAATCAGTGTTTTAGCGGAAACGCAACGTTCAACATTCCAGAAAATGACTATTATTCCTACGATTACGACACGGGCGGATCTAGCGGAAAGCCTTCGTCGAATCCAAACGCAATGTTTGAGCTAATGGATAAATTTAATCAAGATTACGACAAATTCGCTCAAACATTTGACGATTTGCACACGATGCGAAAAGTGATGGAGGAAATGCGCTTGTGTGCTATTTTGCTCACCGTGTTGGCCTATTGTGCTGTTATCATGTATTTGCTCATAATCTATTTGCACAAACGAGACAAACTGGAACTTTTACGACAACGCTATCACACACAGGCTGTCGTAGCCCCCGCGCCGCCGCCACGACATAAACTGTCCACCGATTTTGCGCCGCCCGCTAAAGTCGTCTCAACGCCTAGCGACCCTCAGACAGATGATGGTGAAATAATCATTCTGACTCATGAACATAAGGATGAGCCTAATGAGAGTGAAGATGATGAAAGCATATAACTATTTCCATGCACTGTTTGAGGTCTTGCTTGTAACCGTCAGCGTTCATGTACCTACTGTAGGTAATGATCAGCACATGTAACGGGGTCGAAATTTTGGGAGGGCTTCTCCGCCCAAATTTTGGAGACTTCCCCCCCCTCCCTGATCGACCAAAAATATCCTAATTTTGCAAAATTTTCGAAAAGTGCCATTTTTACCCAATTTTGCCCAAATTTTGGGGAGACCCTCCCCCCGGCTCCAGAATTCTGGGGGAGGGGCACTCCGCCCATGCCCATGCCCCCCCGCTTACAGGTATGGTAATCATGTGTGATTCGCATTCAACTCAAACAGTCGTGTTTCCGTTCAGCAGGCAAAATTACGAAATAATCATACCACTAGCTGATTTAATTCACCATTGGTGGCGTGATTATTTCGTAATTCTGCCGGCTAGATTTAAGTGTGAATCGACCCAACTATGCAGTCCAGGGTTAAAAATGTTTTGAAAAAACTTCGGCCATATTTTTTTGTTCCTTCTAGAGAAGGAACTATTGTTTTGAAATCAACTCTGCATAGTGTAAAAGTAGCAGCCACATGCTGTCCAGCGTATATGATTAACACGTAAAGTCAGTATGGGAACCGACTGCTCTTTTTTTTGAAAACCGGTGTTTTTTACTATTTTTAATGAAATAATTGTCAACAACATTTTTGCCTAGGTATTGAACTGTCATTTTACTAAAATTTTGTGATTTAAAAAACTTTCGTATACACATGCTAATCACGTGATCGTCTAGTCTGGTGTCTGGCTGCTTTCCTTCTACATAGTCATAGCTGAACATCGTTACATATCGAACTAGTGTGGTCGAGTGGTCAAAAGCGCTAGTCCAGAATTTGTTGATGTGTACTTCGAGGGTTCGACCCTCATATGTTGAATTTATTGCAAAATATTTACGCCGCTTTTGTCAACAAAAACTGTTTTGATATGAGATTTTTTTGTCAAGGAGAGCGATAGCGTCGTTGAGTTGGCAAGCAGTTACAATTATGGCATGTGTTCGACATGAGCATTGAAACTGAATAGATCAACTGTACACACGTATTAGTGCGAAGCTGAATGTAAATATGTAAAATAAGCGGAATTTTTACTCAGCGAAGGAACCTTGCCCCCTTTTGGGGCCTGCTTGTTTAAAAATAGTCTCACCGATAGATTACTAGCTTAAAATTGTACGAAATACAATTGTTTTCACTTTTGGTACATTACCTATTTAGTAGCTGATGCTTTTGTGCACAGTATAATACGCGTGTCAAGAATATTTCCTTGTGCCAGCGGGCAGAACTATGCATTTGTCTTTATTTTTCACCTGTTATGAGTGTACACTGTACCTATATATGACATCTTTGCGTTGGTTACTGTAACGCACTATTTCACCTCATTATGTCTGAGGGTCGCTAGGCGTTGAGACGACTTTAGCGGGCGGCGCAAATTCGGTGGACAGTTTATGTCGTGGCGGCGGCGCGGGGCTACGACAGCCTGTGTGTGATAGCGTTGTCGAAATTTTCAGTTTGTCTCGTTTGTGCAAATAGATTATGAGCAAATACATGATAACAGCACAATAGGCCAACACGGTGAGCAAAATAGCACACAAGCGCATTTCCTCCATCACTTTTCGCATCGTGTGCAATCGTCAAATGTTTGAGCGAATTTGTCTAAATCTTGATTAAATTTATCCATTAGCTCAAACATTGCGTTTGGATTTTACTTTCCGCTAGATCCGCCCGTGTCGTAATCGTAGGAATAATAGTCATTTTCTGGAATGTTGAACGTTGCGTTTCCGCTAAAACACTGATTCACGGTCATTAAATTATCTTTGACATGATTATTACCAAGAGTACATAATAGCGTCTCACTATATAG
>JASANF010019179.1:0-59059 GCA_030248245.1 Trissonchulus sp. WLG1_4 | reverse complement strand
AAACAATGTCACAGTAGGTTTGGTTAACTTAATTGAAATAAAATTTGGGCTTTCCAGATGTGACTCATTGATTTCAACTTCAAAGCAAACTCTGTTTTCTTACGGATCATATCGAAATTTTGCTGGTGCGCGCTCATCTCTGTCATTGCGTATGTATTGTAGAGCCTTATTAACACCACACAAATCCTCAATACGCTCATAATGACGTATAGGAATTGTCTTAGTTTTTACTATAATATCATTAAAAAAGACAGCAATGGCTGCTTCTGCAGCTGATGGAACGTTACTCCATGTTACTGGAAATATAATTTCAACCAGTGCAACCTCCCATTCACCATCCAAATCAATTCTATGTGGTAACTTTACTCGATATTTATTTAAAAAATTCTCAGGAAAATTAGTCGTATTACTTGGAAGATGTACGTAGAAATCCATCAGTTTCTGAAACCCAACTGTTGAATTTATCAGGGTAGCCCAACCATTTAACAAAATATTGAGTTTTTCCTTGTTTTCGTCTTCTTTTTATTATTTTTTCGATCCAAAATGTTTCTGGTTCACTTACCAACTGTAACTCTTCCTCATAAAATCGACCTGTAATTTCTTCCCCTTGTAAATCTTGTAAGTAATACATAGGAGGATGCATATGAGTTACTTTGCTGATTTTGAAAAGCTCTTCTGACCAGTTGGGTAAGTATCCTTTTTCAAACAGTCCCTTAGTTTTACTTATTCTAACCAGGTCTCCTTCGTTAAATTTTGGATTTCCAGAAAATTTAAATTTATGGTATAAATTTTTGTACACGAGCGAGTGATTGAGAGGATTCGATGCGTTTTTTGGTGTCATCCCAATACTTCTATGCTTGGAGTTATTATATGAGTCTACGAAACTTTGCAACACATCAATGTATTTATATGTTCTGTTTTTTGTAAAATATTTCCAAATTTTACTTTTGATAGTACGGTTGAACCGCTCCACTAAACTACATTTAATGTCAGGATTATTACAAGTAAAAAAGATGATGTTGTTGTTATGCAATAGTTCTTGAAACTGTTTATTTAAAAACTCTTTTCCTTTATCTGATTGAACTTTTTTTGGTTTTCTACCTTGATTCATTATAGTGCTGAAGGCTGTTGTTATTTCTAAAGCTGCTTTACTCTTTACAGGAACAACCCACGCGTACTTTGAAAATGCATCTACGCATGTTAAAATAAATTTATAGTTCTCATTTTGATCCGAGATTTTACTCATATCTGCCAAGTCAATCTGCCATAAATCATCAATTTCTGTAACAAAATATTTACTTTTGTCATACTTTCGCTTAATGGGTTTATGGAGGGTGTACGTATACTGGTTATGTAGCCAATCCTTTACTTGCTTGACAGAAATATTGTGTTCTTTGGCAGCTGAATGTAGTTTTTGAATTCCGCTAAATGCAACTGGACTAGATGGATCATAATATAATCTGCTCAAGATGTCTTCCATTTCAAGCGATTCAGGGCGAGGTTTAATCCACTACCTTCTTGATCATTCAATTTCTTACTCACTTCGTTCAGACGTTTTAGTGAGTCGCTCAAAGGTCTGGAAGGTGTGCTAGAATCCTGCAACGATCTCATATAGTTCCACCTTGAGTGGTTAGTAATTAATTCTCTGGGTATATTATTATCTTTGAGAGCTTTGGCAAAAAGTTGCCACCCTACTGCTGGGCTTCTAGTAGGTCGATAACGAATAAAATCATGTATAAGATCATGAATTCGTGAGTTTTCAATTAGTTTACCTTGGTATTCAATTTCACCTTTATGAGTAACTCGAAAATCAGGAATTTTTTGTACGTGACTGATGAGTTGTCTTCCTACTTCTTTTAATGTTTTTGGTAATGACTCTACTATGGGATCATCCGCCAAATTTTTCATATCTTCATCCGGTAAACTGTTTCTTTTGTTTGACTTTATTTTAAATTCTGAGGGTTTATCTTTTATTAATCGTCTTTTGTAATTTTCTTGTCGGAATAAGGGATACTTTATGTCAGCAGGTACATTTTTTTGTGATGTTATAGATTGCAAATTTTTCTCTAGATCTTTCTCATGCTCAGTAAAAAATTCTGGTCTTACTAATACAGAATACTCCATTATTTACGCACTAATTCACTAATTACACCTCCAACAATACCAAGTAAAGGAGCAATAAGTGCTGGTAAAAAGCCTCCTTTTTGTAAAATATCTTGTCGTTTTCGCTTTAACGACTTCTTTTTTCTCAACTCACGTAATATGTTTTTATGACGAGATAGTCGTTGCTGATCCTCTGCTGAAATTGATATATTTCCAGATACAACGTTCTCAACACAGTCACGAATTGTTTTTATTAAGTCATTATCTGCAGTGCTTATAATTGCATTACGTTGTTTGGTCTTGCACTTGCATAGGATACTTAAATAATCTACATTTCTTTCAAACCGGTTCGCCTTTTTTTTAAATTTTATTGTGACCAAATTAGAGTAAAATTATCTTTTTATTGTTTAATTAATCTGTAGACTCCATTAAGTTCATTTGGAAAAATATTTGTTTCAAGTCTAAAGTTCTCATGAGTGTTCTGATTTAAATCAATTAGCAAGTAACCATGTGGATTAAATGTAGCGTGTTCATACGCTGCAATAAATCCCTTGGTCTGATTTGGAAATATTTGCTTTGCAATATTTATTGGCGTTAGTTTATCTGCTGGATTTTTCATTAGCACAATGTATTGACTATTTATTCTGCTAGTTCTATTATCAAAAAACAAGTTTTGACTAATGTGAATTACGCTGCAAGACCAATGGTGACATCCCCTAGTAAACAATTGAAAAAGCTTTGCGTTCTTATTAACTTCACTCATTAGATCGTCTAATATTAACGATTTAGTTATATTCTTATTTGACTTTAAGTACTCTATGTCTGGAAGTCCCTCGTGGAAATGTACAATGACAATTTTTTCGTACATTGGTTGCCATTCTGAATAGCACCAATATATTTCATCTGGCGACGGATCAATAATTTGATCAGCAAATGCAACCAGTTTTGCTACAAAAGTGGTTTCGCCTGCTTTGGTAGGAGCTGCAACTATGCAGGTAAATGGGTGTTGCAGTTTTAAAAACGGAGTTGGTATTACATTCAAGTTATGTAAATCTACTCCATCTCGAAATTTGTAATCCATGTGTAAGTGCTTCTGCTGTTCTGAAGCTACAGGACTGGTTTTAAAGTCTAGAAGAGACTTCATTTTAATTATTCAGTGAAAATGTTGTGTTTTTACCTTTTTATTGTTAAACCTCATACATTCTCAGTAATATATAATGATATAGTGTCTCACGAGTAATATATAATGATCCAACAGTAGCAAACATTATTTGTTTATCATCTGCTAAGCAAAGATGAAGATTATGATGTTTCGCAGTATAAGGACACAACAGATCTGTTGTTTTTACAATTGTACATTTTGGATCAAAATTGAAGCAGTTTCTCAAAAAAAATTGTATTTTCCTAAATTTTTTAAGAGTGTAACTTAATCTTTTATTACCTTGCAGAAGTGCAATTTTACCTGAGGGTAGTAATTCTATTGTTGGGGGAGAAAAAGACAATGTATTGGAAATCATAAAGGTGTTGTTTTCACTCTGAGTATTTACTTGAAAAATTGTATCAAAATAAATTGAACCTGCATAAATTAGAATTACGCCCATAAGTAGAGTTTGAATTATAACGCAACACATAATTAAGCGCTAAAACAAGTGTGCAGTCTAGCGTGTCTATTTTCTTCTATAAAAAAATCAAAAGTCTCCATTTTTGAAAGTTTTATGATAAACCTTGGAGTTTCCTGTGTAAGAAAGCCCTTAAAAATAATAATAATAAGCTAACTTTTTCATACTATACTCGATTATATATATTAATTAAATTTCACTTACCTTTTATTGATTTGTCAATTCAAAATTCCCACCAAAGTCACTCAATCATGTCTTCATGACTCTTCAATATTTATCATGAAAATATAATTGATTGTGACCGTTTAGGGAGGGCCTAGCTCCATAATAAACAATCAAAAATACATCAGTAGGTAATATAGATAAATGTAATAAATATGGATAAATGTTGAATAAATAGATAATAAAAAATATAAATAAAGTCATCAGCGTTACACAGGATAAGCAGAAATGACAAATTCTTCTTTTGCATGATATAATACCTAAAAATATATAAAAATTATTTAGTTACAAAGCCTTTTATATTTCTTGTTTATACTTTTCATTACATTTTATGCTTACAGATTACTAAAACAGGTATTAAAACTATGACAACTGAATAAATAATAAAACGTACTCTAATTTTATAGCTTTCACGCTTGTCAATAGTTTCACCAATGACGTCTGAAAATTTTCGGACCAATTTCTTCACCTCCCTGTTTGCACGTCTGTCATCAATAACTTCGTCATCCGGCGCTTGAATACTTTCCTTAATAAGGAACATGATGCCCTTATTACCACAGTTGAATTTCCCGGCTCTGACTTGTGATGAGTTGCCATGTTTAGCAAAAACATGGGGAGACACAAACACCATCTTTGTAAAAACAGGTGTAGGGGCGCAAATTTACAAAAAAGAATACTACGAATATAGAAAGCAACTGACTGGTGAGAGAGACCGACACCAAAGGAAGAATGCATCTGATTATATACCATTAATTGACCTAAAAAAGATCTGTTTGTGGCCCGGTTTACGAGAAAAAATTCCGATAATTGGGTCAAACATTGTGGAATCATCCATTTTTACGTGGAAAAATTACTAATGCATAAAGGAATGCTATGCATTGTTTGAACTTGTTCTAAATTGAAACACGATTGCACTAGTTTTGGGATAGGATCTCTAAGGAATTTTGTCAATTGTAGGTCGTTTGAATTATTGTTTTGAACTGATGTTATGCGTCATTAGGGTAGAAAAAACTGGATTGCACTACTTTGCATGGGCATCACAACAAAATGACTCGAACCAGTTTGTACTGGTTCCCACTGTGAATCATACTTGTCAATTAACTGAGAAAATACAAGTTTTTTCCCGTTAAAACAGGCGTTTTTTAGTTAGAACAGGTTTTATCTGGTAAGAAAAGTCACGTGATTGATTTTTAGCTAATTAGAATTGAGGTGAGTCATCCATTTTTAGTATATAAGGGGTTGAATTTTCAGTTTATTCATTTTTAGTTTCAAACATGGTTGCGTTTACGTGCTCTTTCTGTGGTATTGGTTTTACTAGAAAAGATAACCTAACTCGTCACATGAAGAAACAACATGCCGGTCTGGATGACAACAACGCTCACCACCGAGAGCCTGGGCCAAGCTGGCAAGTTTTTCCAGCAACTACTACCGCCAACACCGTCAACAACAATCAGCGGACGTTTGTCAACAGCGCTGTTTGTGAAGACTGTGGAAAATTTTTTAAACAAAAAGAACTTACGTGCTCATGTGTCAAAAGTACATGATGGTGTGAAAAAACACAGTTGCAGCACTTGCGGAAAATTATTTGCCAGAATTAATGACAGAAACAAACACTTGCTACTGCATCAAAGAAAACGCCCAGCTTCACTTGTGCTACAACATTCAGAACATAAAAAGTCAAAGCACAACTAGTGGAACATAGCCAAACAGCTCTTGACGACGGTTTACGGGTAATCACTATCAATCCAGATCCCACAGAAGTTAATGTCGATCCAAAAATTTTTCTAAATTCCCAAATCCCGAAACTGAAAGAAGCGGTTGATTCAACTTTGGAAGAACTGACTGGAGTAAAATTATGGATGAGTCTTCAAATTTCTTTTGCAAAAGCAACGAACCCTTCAGAAACAATTGCTACACATTTCAATGCCAGAAACAGGATTTTATTGCGAGGCTCTGACACGAGAGACGAAATCAAAGCTGTGTTTCCTGAAATTCTTGCAAACATGGAAGAATTTGTGCAACGAGGTTCGGGATGGACTTTTCAAGAAATTGGACATTTGGATGTACATTTGGCGCATTATCAACCACTTAGAGGCTCATCCTACCTAGCCCTACCACATTACATTCAAAAGAAGAAAGCAGCAGTCAACGTTCAAAACGGAGATGATCAGTGTTTCAAGTGGAGTATTTTGGCTGCACTGCATCAAGCACCTATACATCCCGAACGAATCAGTCACTACATTCCGTTTGCTGATGAACTGACTTTCCGTGGAATCAATTTCCCTGTAAAAGTTTGTGATATTCCAAAATTTGAGCGACAGAACAACATTAGCGTCAATGTTTATGAGCTCGATAAAGAAAACGTCAGTCCCCTACTTATTTCTAAAAGAACTGGATGTACCCACATTGACCTTTTGCTGCTTACAGCAGGTTTGAGACAACATTATTGCTGGATAAAAAACCTTGATCGCCTGCTATATGATCAAAATTGTCATGAACACAAAAAACATTTCTGTCCACACTGCTTGCTTCCTCAGTATAGTGAGGAAAAGAAAATGCTTCACATGCAGCTCTGCCAGAAGAATGATCCGACGCGCGTGGAGATGCCTGAGGACAAATGGCTCAAATTCCAAAATCTTCATCGAATGCAGCGTGTCCCATACGTGCTGTACGCGGATTTTGAATGCTTGACCGAAAAATTGTCAGGCTGTTCCCTCCCAAATACGGTTTCATTTACTCAAAAATACCAAAAGCACACGCCATGTGGATTTGGTCTGATTGGTGTAATGGACTGTTGTGGGGCTAATAAACAATTGGAAAAAAGTGTAATTTACCGCGGTAAAGATTGTGTAACAAAATTTTTGCACATGGTATTGGATAAAAACGAAGACTACCAGCAAAATTTTAATAACGCGCAACCATTAAATCTAACCATTTCTGAAGAAAAAATTCATGACAAATCAAAAAACTGTTATTTATGCTCAAAATCGTTTGCCCCAAATGAGCCCAAAGCCCGCGATCATTGCCATTTCTGTGGTCGTTATCGTGGCGCAGCTCATAACAAATGCAACATGGGCTTCCGACTAAATCGTGATCTTGTGGTGGCAATTCACAATTTGCGACGATATGATGGCCATCTAATTATGCAAAAAATTGGGTTGCTGTGTAACGAACTAGGACTTGTAATGGACTGCATTCCCAAAGGGATGGAGGATTACCTCAGCTTTTCTCTTAAAAAGCGCAAAGCTTCTCGACGTTGTGCTCCTCAAAAGCCTCAAGGTGAAAATCCCTTTGTCGACAATGAGGCTGAGGCTGATGACGAGGATGAAGATAACGGGGATCCTAGTGATGGAAGCTGGAAGATCCGATTTGTAGATAGCTTCCAATTTTTGACCAGCTCACTGGAAGCCCTCGTTGACAACTTAGCCAAAGAAGGACTTGACAAATTCCATGCAATGAAAAATGAATTTACCGGTGAGCAGTTAAAACTGCTGATTCGAAAAGGGGTATATCCTTACGATTATATGGACGACTGGGATCGTTTCGAGAAAACCCAACTCCCCACGAAACAAGACTTTTGGAGTCAGCTAAACGACGCTGATATTTCTGATGCTGACTATTCCCATGCCCAAAACGTCTGGACTCAATTTAATATCCAAAATTTGGGCGAGTACCATGACCTTTACCTAAAAACTGACATTTTACTGCTGGCGGACGTGTTTGAAAGCTTTCGCGGTTTCTGCCTACAGTATTACGGGTTGGACCCAGCCCATTACTACACCCTACCCTCGTTTGGCTGGGATGCATGCCTTAAACTAACCGATGTCTGGCTTGAACTTTTGCAAGACCCAGACATGTATATATTTTTTGAAAATGGCATTCGCGGAGGTATTTCTATGATTTCCCACCGCTATGCTAAAGCCAATAATCCCCAGGTCCCCGAATACGATCAAAATTCTCCGAAATCCTGGATCATGTACATGGATGCAAACAACTTATACGGGTGGAGTATGATCCAATCCCTTCCTGTTAAGGACTTTGAATGGTTGAGCGAGGAACAATTTAACAAAATTGACTGGACGTACCAGCTTGAAGATCAATACAAGGGTTATGTCCTCGAAGTTGACCTAGATTATCCCAAAGAGCTGCATGATGCCCACAATTCGTACCCTCTTGCCCCTGAACGACTGCAAATTTTCAATAATATGCTGTCCCCTTACGCAAAGATCCTCTGCGATGACCTTAGCTACACTCCCTCAAAGGTTGAAAAATTGGTGCCTAATCTGCGTCCTAAGTCCCACTACATTGTACATTATCGTAATTTGCGATTATATTTACGTCTGGGAATGAGGCTGACACGCGTGCACCGTGTGCTTCAATTTACACAACGTGCGTGGATGAAGCCGTATATTGTGTTTAATACTAATATGCGTAAGAATGCCAAAAGTGATTTTGAAAAGGATCTGTTTAAATTGTTAAACAATGCTGTATTTGGTAAAACTATGGAAAATGTCCGTGCGTACCAATCCATACAGCTTGTCACTGAGCAGCGCAAATTTCGTAAACTGGTTGCCAAACCTCGATATAACCGTTCGGTTATATTTTCTGAGGATTTGGTGGCTGTGTCTATGAAACGTGTCTCTGTTCAGCTATGCAAACCTGTATACATTGGTTTTTCTGTTCTTGATTTGTCTAAACATTTAATGTATGATTTTCATTATAAATTTATTGTTCCAAAATATGGTGAAAATGCTAAATTGTTGTTCACTGACACTGACAGTTTATGCTATCATATTTGTACAGATAATGTGTATAATGATATGTTTGCAAATATTAATTTGTTTGATACCGCTGACTATCCACAGACTCATCCTTTGTTTTCCCTCCAAAACAAAAAAGTTTTGGGTAAAATGAAGGACGAAACTGCTGGTAGTCCTATTAGTGAATTTTGTGGTCTGCGCGCCAAAATGTATAGTTTTGTATGCAATGGTGTAGATAAAAAAAGGGCTAAAGGTATAAAAAAATCTGTTGTAAAGAAATGTATTTCCCATTCTGATTATGTTAATACTCTGTTTGATCGTACGTCTATGTATCATAATATGAATTTGATACGAAGTAATTTACATAAATTGTATAGTGTGCATTTGAACAAGACCAGTTTGTCTTGTTATGATGACAAACGGTATTTGTTAGATGATGGTATTTCTAGCTATGCATATGGTCATTATAAAATTCATTCAATTTGAGAAACTTTAAAAGTTAAAACTGTTTGAAATAACATTTTTAATATAAAAAACTAGTAATGGGCCTATGCCACGTCCCAAGCCGTGGAGGAAGAACACAGAGGGCTAGTTTGCTTAAAATTCCTTTGCACTGAGTCATAATAGAAAACAGGTTTAAACGGGTTTACACTAGTTTTTGCTTCAAATTTCTTTCCACTGAGTCATAATAGAAAACAGGTTCTTTAACTGGTTTCAACAGGTTTACACTAGTTTTTGATTCAAATTCCTTTCCACCGAGTCATAATAGAGAACAGGTTTTTTAATTGGTTTCAACAAGTTGAGTCAGCTTTGAAAGTGATTAAGTCTGAGCAAAATTAAAATGATTACTCATGCCAAAACTATTATGCTGGAGGCTAAATGACTCATGGTAAAATGTATAAAAGCTGAATCGCTTCACAAAGTTGGTTAGTGTTGAAAATGTATACCTGGAAGGTGGTTGGATTTTATAGTCGATCCTATTGTCCTGAAGTCATTTTCACTCGTTCTGATCATAGTTATGAAAGAATAGAAGATGCATTTAAAGATGTGTTTTCTGCTGATTACGATATACCTGATTGTTATCAAGTGAAGTTTTACGTGGAACATTGGTTACATGATCGAATAACGGAGTCATGGGAAATTATAAATCATCCCAAAGCTATTCTGCCGAAGGCTAAATGAATTCACTCTGACTACAAATAAATTGTTTGTAATTAGCTGATCATTTGTTGACACTTTATCGGTTTGGTATCTGTTATCTGGGATGCTTATTAAATAAATTAAAAAAACCAGTAATGGGCCTATGCCACGTCCCAAGCCGTGGAGGAGGAACACAGAGGGCTGGTTTTAGTAAACACACTTATATAGGCTTACTTCCAGTTGCGGTTGTGGGAGGGACGGAGAGAGTGCTGCGGCTGCGGGAGGTCCTAGAACCGCCATTTCATTACTACTTACGTATTAACATAGCTATTACGTACGGTTTTGATCAATATATCAGGTTTCATCTTTTCTGTTGGTGTCAGGATTTGAGCAAAATTGACGCTCTATAAAACTTTTTCCGATGTTTAACATTAATAGGTAGTTGACAAGTTTCTTAAGTATATATATATATATATATATATATATATATATATATATATATATATATATATATATATATATATTAGTGTTGACTTCAAAAAATTTTAAGTGCCGCGTTTTATATTCGAAGAATATCCTCAGCACTGCAAGCAAGTCGCAACGCAATCTATCTAAAATAAGTTAACTTTACTCACAAAACGTGCTTGTTAGCACAGTTTTATCGTTTTTCAGGACAGTTTTTGTAAGCGCAAGTTATCTAAATGGCTTACTTTTTCTGAATGGTTCAAACTGCTACTTTTTCTGAATGGCTCAAACTGCTAAACCAAAACTCAAAACTGTCTTGATGGAACATTAAGAGCACAAAACAACAAGTTTTTTACTGCTTTATTTCATTTTTATAATAACAAATTAAAGAGCAAGCAGAAAATCCAACTCATAAGTCCATTTATTATTTAGAGTTACAAACAACTGGCAAAGTTTGGTGAGCTAAACTTTAAAAATCTTGCAGTTTCGTCACAGTTAGGAATTTTCCCTCCTCCAGCTCGCAAAAAAATGAACAATATTGAGTCACTTGGAGAAAAGTACGATAACTTTTTTGCATTTTAGGGAAAATTTGTTCAAGTGGGAACGTATAGGTGTAGTGTAGGAAAATGTTTTTATTATTGGAGAAACTGTGTATATTTGTGACGATCAGGAGCTTTTAGTGGCAAATATAATTCAGCAAAATGGCTCACACGCCCGAGAAAGCTTTTAACAAAAGCTCACAAATTTCTTACCATTGGTCCAAAAACCCAGTTATCAGTGGATCAAAACGTGAGCATGTGCATCTTTTAAGGACAAGCATGAACCATGGGGAAAAGATCATGCGCAGTTGATAGTGTATGTAACTGTTGTGAATCAGGTATAATTGGAGTAGACTCACACATTACTGAAATGATTCATATCATTAGTTTATGAGACTAAATGACTTGCGCTGAAGCCTCAGATCTCAGTTTCGGCAGCAACATCTGTTGTTCGCTTTTTAACTTCAACCTAGCACATTACTTTATCAGAATATAAAAGATCACAGTGTCCAGTTTGCGTCCCACTGAGTGCCGATGCATCTGAACGCACCAAAGGACACAAAACCATGGGGGAGGACAATATAAATGGGGCACAACCAAACATAAGGACCCCCCCACAAAGACAGTAAATGGGCCTGAAAATTAAGTTTAAGCAGAACAAATTTCGAGAAATTTTATGAATTTTCGCGAATTTTATGAACATCCACTGGTTTAGAAAAATGAGTGTTCAAAGTTCGTTGAGATCACAATGTTTTTTCTAGCTGATCGAAGCGAGTTACGTTAAATAAGCACATTTGCGTGACTGTACGTCAAGGTTGGCAGTCTCGGTCTCGGTGAAAAATCCGAGATTTGGCTGGTCTCGCATGAAAAATTGAGACTTCCACACTTCCACAGGGAGGTATCGGCAATTCAGATGACAAATAGACAGTTTTTTGGTTCTAGTATCTGGACTCGGTTGCGAAACCTGCCAAACCTGCCCAACCTGCTGTAAGTACACTGTATGTATGTATACATTATATCATTATCACGAATACGATGATAAATTGAAATATGATGATAATGAAGATAAAAACAAGACAAAATGTAAAAAACTGTAAAAGTACACAAGCACTATAGGAAGACGAAAGTATACTAAAGCACCGAATATAAAGCGAACAATAGAATCGTGGCAAGTAAGTAATGATGACGGCTACTGAGACTTAGGGTCTATTCACAAAGTCAGATTGACTAGATTAAATTAACTGAATTACCTTGCAATAACTTAATTGTCACTTCTTCGAATTAGACACCGGTTTCCTAAGGTAACCTGATCTGATAGTAGCAGTAACTTGAGATGGTTGTAACGATTTCGAGTTTCGACGATGATTTTTTGAAGGACGTGTCGCAGCTATTTGCTACTTGCAGTAAATCCATGATATTTTATCTTAAAATAGTCCATAATTTGGAGTGAAAAAAAAGCATTATTGCAATTTTTGACCCAAGTTTGTTCAACCCAAGTTTTGACCAAAGTCACTTTGTTACTCTCTACTAATCGTTTAAAAAAAGACCCTTATAGAAAATAGATCAATGATGATTGATATCAATGATGGTATCAAATTGATACCTTAAAATAGAAAATGTATCAAATCGTCAAAAAATAGCTACTTATGCTTTCTAAATGCATATCTATCCAAGGGTCTATTTCTTTACCGGATTAAACGGACTGGAATTATTTTAGTCCGAGGTTTTGGAATGACATATCGGACTAAACAGACTAAAAGAGTTAAAATAAGTCAGCGGCTTAATTTTAGTCTGACCACATTCCAAAACTACCACTGGACTAAACGGATTTAACATGCACGCTTAACATTAGCGTGCATAGTTAAGTCCGTTTAGTCCGACTAAAAAGCAGCGCACTAAAAGTCAAGTCCGTTTAATCCTGAGGTTTTGGAATGGCATTTTTAAGCACAAATTTTAAACCGTTTAGTCCGATTATAATTAACCCTTTGATCCGGTAAAGGAATAGGCCCCAAGTCTACACTTAATTCAGTTAATCTCATTTCGTTAATCCGACTTTCTGAACAGCTCTTAAGAAACTAGTCTCCTGACAACAGCATGCGGAACACACTAATCGGATGACCTTCTAAGCAACTATGTACAGTATACACAGTGAACAATATATAAATATATAAAAGCTTTAAAATAAACTTTTTACATGGGATTCGATCCGAGAATCGTAGTGGGTCAGGAAGACTGTCAACACCGACCCCGCACTTGGGACTCAGTGTTTCTGAAATAAGATGACCCCCAGCCCACAGTGCCATTTGGTCAACATTATGACGCAAATAATATACACATTGTTTCTCAAAAATAGCACATGATAATAAAAGCAACGAAACCTTCTGTTACGAACCCACGGCAAAAACGTCAAGTATACTCGACCTCATCAGTTAACTTAACATTGAAATAGTAGCACTGCAGCTGCTACTATAAAAAGCAGGTTATACCACAATGTCAACCATAATGATATGTAAAAAACAAATGTACACAAATAAACAATAAAATAGCACAACACAAAAAAGAGAGCAACTTGTATGATGAGCACATTCAAACAATATGTAAGAATTAGACGGTTAATGGCTATTATGCCACTACTATGAAGCAAAAGCAGAAGCTAACACTGCAAAGTCAGCCAAAAATGCTATGTAAAAAAGGAATGTTCAAACATTTAGATACAAGAAAATAGCACAACACAAAAGAACTATTCGTATGATATTATAATATGCTTGATACATATGTTACAAGCTTGACAATTGAAAATGCAATTACATACATGAAAAATTATAGCAAGCAATTGAAACCTTAAAAGGTTAGCCCAAAAAAATTCCCAAGTGATCTATAAAAGCATTATTGTATGCGACTATTAAGTGCAGTAAAGCAGCAGCCAACATAACAAATGTGCGAATAACTTCGTTAAAAGATGAATATTCACATTAATCACATTAATAAGAAGAGTGACAATAAAGTTGCACATTATGCACGAAAGTTAAAAACAATACTTATCAGTTAAGGGGTAACGGTTGCTACAGTAGTTAAGTTTACAGCTTATAGCTTCATTTCTTTCAACGTTGAGTTTGTTTCACAAATTTTGCGTGTCCAACAGTCATATTTTGAAGAAAACTAACAAATATCACAATATTTGAGGTTACTAGACATAGATGCACAATAGAGGTACTCAGAATGACCCATCGGGACAAGCATCCCTCCTCGTTGCCAAACAAATGGTGCTCTAAAACGCAAATTTGGTCCCAGGGCGCTGTAAATGCTTCAAAACTGAGCAAAAAATTAAAAATAACCAATTTTGCCAATAAACCATCATTTTTAGACAGCAAATTTGCAATTTTTGCGTTTTGTGAGTTCAAGTCCACAAAAGTTGGGACAATGCTCGCCCCACACTGAGATTCCGTGTAAATGTGTGTTACTAGGTCATATTCAAAGTGAGAACAGGAAATAACTTTCTGAGTGCCAATTTGGGCAATTCCAAAAAGTTTTTGCCAACAACCGTTTCCCTTACAACTGGACAAACAACATGTTCTAAGGTTCACACACAGAAAATAATAAAACAAACTGATCGCCTAAAATACTTAAACATAAACTTCATTACTTTCACGACACTTAGACCTTACTACATAGTTATGCATACGGTTATATAAACTCGAAAACAGGGAGATTGTGCGAACATAACTGATACTGAAAGTTGAAGCTCGTATTAAATTAAAAGTTCGCAACACCAAAAATTTAGATATAAAGATAAAAATATGTATATACATAATATATATCGAAAGTTTTAGTCGCATACTCACAGGTGATTTTTACTTTATTTTAGTGTGTCTAGTTCCATTCTACAAATCTTGTTTTGTGCAGTTAACTAATCCATACTTCTCTGTATCCAAAAACAGGAAAGTCACTACACTGAAAACCATTAGAATTCATGGTTCATTCTGGACCGTGGCTTGATCGTCTGGGGCGTTTCGGATTGCGAGAGCGACTTTTGGATTTACACATCGGACATATAGGCGCGTTTCGATGAATCTGCTGTTGACAGGAGCCACAAGTCTGAAAAAGTAACAAAAAACCGTGTGAAAAATTCAAAATACAAACCAAAACAGCAGTTCCTTATGTACGCAAGGTTAAAACTACTGAAACGAATGAAAAAATGGAAACTGTATTTTTTATCTAACTTCTTCAAAATCACAGCGGACTCCCTACTTTCATGGGAGGAGGCTGTTGACGCGGCAAAACGGGGATCTGGGGCATTTGCATCGTCATCGTTCCATTGTGGACGCCAGGCGTGATGGCAGCCCCGGAGGCCAGGAAAGCATTGAAAGCTGCCGTCGCGACGTCTGCCGACATCAGCTCACGCTGCTGGCTACTTGTTTTCGAACTGGCTATCTCCACAGGCGCCTGGAAGCTGAAAAACACCAGTTAATCAGTACGTTACTACTTTTTTTAAAAAATTTTGAAACATGAAGAAAACTTGTAGTTGGGGGGGGATGGGGGGGGGAAGACCCCCCCCCAAAATTCGGTCCAGGGGGAGGGAGGGGGGGTCCCGCAAGGGGGAAAAGAGGGGGGAGGGTCCCGGCGTAAGATAAATTTTGGCCAAAATTATAAAAAATTAGCATTTTTTCGTAAAATTTAAGCGATTTTTACCAAAATTTTCGCCAAAAATTGTCAAAATCGGTGCTTTTTGGTCAAAAAAGGTAAAAATTGCGTCATTTTGGGGAGGGAGGGGGGTCAAAAATGGGTTGACGCAGGGGAGGGGGGGTCCGACCAAGGAGGGGGAGGGGTACCCAAAATTTCGGTGCTGTTACATGTATGGAAGAAACCATCATCAATATTGATTCACAGGAAACGAGGCGTTCCCCGATCGTTAATGACCATGTATATACAGCAGTCAGTACGCAGTTAAATGTTGACTACAGTCACAGTTCAGTTTCACAATACTACTTACATCAATCAATTTAAAAAAAAGTTTAATATGCCTGTGACTGATTAAAGGAGAGTCCAAGTGCCCCAAAAATTAGTTAGAACTTGATAATTGTCCAGCTGTCAACGAAAAAACTAAATCAGGGGCCACTCACGCACTCCCCCGCTGGCCCTCACCATTGCTCCCGTGCACCTCTAAGTTCCAGGATACACAAATAACCCTAGAGGATTTTACACTCCAGTTAGAAAAAGTATCATCAGCTGGAAGTATCACTAAGTTCAGTGCAGTTGTGCAATACTAATAATATAAATTTTACAAGTCTAGTGCGCCTGAAAGATAAAACAGTGTCTATAAACCTATTTAATCTTCAACACCAGTTACTTTTGTTTGTACTATAAAGTTTAGCAGAAGAAGCTTCACAAGACAAAAGTATGTATCAGATTATCAACCCAAACCGCTAATAACTCAGTGCGCTACAGTATAACAAAAGAAGACGTCCTTAATTTTCTTAAATAGTATAGAAAGTTTAACACTGCAGATTGGGGCAAAATTACAAAACTTTTACAATACAAGGTCGAATATTGTGTCTTAATTTCATAATCTTATGATTTGTGGCGTCATAATGCTGTAGTTAAATATGAAATAAAGTTGTATTTTGCTGAAACTAGTAAGTCATCTTCCATTAATTAATTAATGCTAAAAACAAGCTTCGCGTTGGTGAATTTTCTCCAATTTAAGATGGTACCTCCATAGCATTGGCGCAGTTTCGACCCCGGAATGCGCCTACTGCCCAGGAAAAGTGGATGACATAAACCACGCCACCTGGGCTCCGACCCCACCCTATCGGCACTCTGGAAACGTCCGGTGGAGACACTTGCCTACCTTAAGGGGGGGGGGGCTACCCAGGTCTAAAATAAAAGTTCTTCAATTTTGCTTATTTTCACATATGTTACTCCTCAAAGGCACCCCAACCTCAGATAAGAACTATAGCAACCTTAACTAAAAAAACGGAGATTTTAAATAAAGAGAAAAAAACCCATCCGTTTTTTTTCGAAAAATCGGCCTTCCGTTTTTTTTAGTTAAGGTTGCTATATTACGCGTGAAGGTGCACTTTTGGTTCAGTGCGTTTGTCAGTGTAATTACATAGGCAAAAGTACGTCAAAAAGCCTAAAAGTAGCCCTTACTTGGAGAGTTCTATCAGAAACCACATCAAGCCAATCAGGCTGAAACTTGGCACAGTAATAGCCCACAAGTACATAAGCGCAAAATCGTATGATCCGAATTTTTGATATGTATATATTTTCAATTCTAAAATCGAGGGCGAAATGTGAAAAAATGGCCGTTTTTTGGGCCCGCAAAATTTGAGTGATTTTACATTTGGCGTCATTGCTCAAGCCATGGGCAAAAATTAAAAAAATGGACCATAGAGGTTGACATATGACATTAGGATATCGAATCATATAAAAATCAGCTTCGTCAGTATTAATAAAAATTTCGAGTAAAGGAACGCTTTGTGAGCACAAAAAGTTTTTTTGCACCTATAATTTACACGTAAAATTGAATTTTTGGAAGGCCCTTGTAAAAAATTGGCAAAAGCATTGGTTCCAGTTTGTTGTTTGTTACATCTGCGACGCGCCTTCCCTGGGGTTACATTGTGTGCAAATTTTAAGCGAATCGAAGAACCTAAAATTTTCACTTATACAGGTGTATAGCCCCCCCTTAAGGAATGTAGGCGGCTTGTGAAAGCCGTTCAAGCCAATTGACCCCCCCCCAGTCAACGGCTGGAAGCAAATGAACAACAACAACAACAACAACAACAACAACAAGAAAGAGGCCATACTTTAATTGCTGGACATCCATGTGAGCCAGAGTGTTGGGCAATGGAGTGTTGGCCAAACCGGTCTTCTCGCCGATGTGGTTGGCTGTGGTGACTGCGTGTTGAAGGTCCCCAGACAGTTGCGCGCAATTCTGGCGAGACTTTTCATAGTCGCATTCAGCTTGCTTGATTACTGTTTCAAGCTGAAATTTAAATAACGAAACTAATGGTGGACTGCACCCAACTGAATTATGGGGGTGGTGTCGCGAAAGCAGTCGAATTTGCATGTCTGTAAAACTTGTCTGTAAAACAGTGAAGTTTTAGAGATTGCTTTTTTCATATTTCGAAACTGTACGTCAAAGCAAATATTTTTGCCAAGTTTCAGCGAAATTGGCGCAGCATACAGGTTGCAATGAAGCCGCAAAGTTGAAAAAATGACGTTTTGAAAACCTATTCACATTCGATAATTTCGTCACAATTACCGCTTTATTTATATAATTTGTTTGCACAGGCTAAAAGCACATATTATGTTGTAGTTTATGCACACAAAATTAAGTGCTTTAGTGCCTGAGCCTGAGGAGTATATATAGTACAGATATAAAAAATGTTAAATACTCACCGATTTCATGTCTTCATTGATTTTTCGAATTTCGAGCCTATGATAATCAATCTCCTGTTTAAGCATTTCCATCTCAGTTCCATATTCTCGTAAATTGTCAGCCTCCACTTTACTCGATGAGCACAAAGCAAGCCACTCCTTCCGCAGGCGCTGGACTTTTTCCAAGGCATTTCTAAAAACATTTAATATTATCCATCAACTCAATGGATGTCTCTTAAGGCCCATGCTATTATATACCGGAATAAACTAGTTGGGTTGCCGAAAAGTTGCGAAGCAAAGGCAACCCAACTAGTCTGTTATAAAAGTCTAGTGAGTCTAGTTTAGACTAGTTAGACCAAATCCGTAAGTACCAACCATCATGTTTTTAATAACATTTCGACATTTCACATTTTTCAAATTTTAGCATTAGGGCAACCACAGTGAGATTAGATCTAAAGAACAAACGGCTAACGGCGGCAGGATTTTCGCTCCCGCCGGAGCCGGAGGTACAATAATATGCCGGAGCGACAGAGCTCGGCCGAAATTCATACCCATAATTATGAAATATTTCAGACTGTTTTCCTTTATTTTTTACAAGTAAACAATGCTTCATTGTTGCTACCAATGGCAAAAAAGCCATATATATCTTTTGAAGTAGTGGTTACTGGTTGCTGTACAGCTGCGTAAAATTTTTGAGTAAATAAAAATAGATTTATCCGTACATATATATCTATATCATGTTACAAAACAAACCTCAGCTCCCCAAGAACTTCTAATTCGGCAATATCGGTCATGCTGATTCAATTATAGTATAGATAAAAAGCAAAGAAACGAAGTGTTGATACTGAAATTTATGACAAACAGTTACATTATTATATACATTCTACAAATTTCGAACGTAGCCTATTCAAAGAGCGTTCTATTTTGAGCAACCACCCCCCCCCCCGTGTGCAATGAGTGGGCCACTGGAAAAATAATTTCGAAATGTCACTGAAAAATGGCGGAAAAACACAGGAAAAGTTCGATTTACATGTTCTCTTTATCACCGTAAATTTCCTCCAATAACAATTCTCACTTGCCATCAGATTTCAAACACATTCTGCAACATGTCCGTGACTTTTCCTTCATTTTTCCGCCACATTTTCACCATTTAGTCCAACTTCCCGCCACACACACACACACACACACAATGGATCAGGTGCAGTTGGGTGGGAGGGAGAAATAGTGGGAGTGGGTAAAACCCAGCCACCCTGCCAGCCCCGGCCCCAGCCACCCTTGGGTAAAACACAGCCACCCCACCAGCCACCCTATTTATATCCTGATTGAAAGATATATAAATGTGCAATTTATTGGTGAATCACGGGAAAAACTACAATTGAATGATTCGCAAAAAATTAGCAAAAGGGAAAAGTCGAAAAAAGAACAGTTGAGACTCAGAACAAAAATAGATTATAATAAAAAATACTACAACTGAATAAAAATAAATCAAAACATGGTCTTGTAAAGACTTTTGAGACTTTCAAAATACAAAATACAAAAATAGAATACAAAATCAAATAATCTTAAATTCTGAAAAGAGTGAGTGAAGATTGAAAAATCCACTGCAGATGCAGAGATTTTTCCTGCTCTATATTTTATTATTTTGAACTTTTTATTTTTCCTGCTTTTGTTGCTGGTCTTCAAACGTTTCTGTTGTTTAAAAAATTATTAAATATTTTTAGACCTTTCAGTTTACGGTTTCAAAAGCATACACTTCCAAATCACTACATAAATTCGATGGGCATCTTTTCAATTTATGTGATTCACCAATAAATTGCACATTTATGTCAGGATATAAATGGGGTGGCTGGTGGGGTGGCTGTGTTTTACCCAAGGGTGGCTGGGGCTGGGGCTGGGACCGGGGCTGGCAGGGATTTACCCACTCCCGAAATAGTGGACCTATTTTTTGGAGTAGAGCACCTCAAGAAGTATTTTTAGGGTTAGACCGAGCCGGGAATTTCGGTGCCGAGCCGAGCCGAGCCGAGCCGGCCGGCTCGGCATGCCGAGCCGAGCCGAGCCGAGCCAGCCGGCTCGGCATGCCGGGCCGAGCCGAGCCGGCCGACTATGGTTAATTTTGGGTTTTATCAAAATTTAATCGTGCGCTCCGGGAATCAATGTTTTGGGGTACAACTTTTTTTAAGTGACAAAATTTGACTTATGTCAAGAAGCAAGGAAGGATTAGAGCTTTTATTTGATACTCATGCAGTTGGAGGGGATGGGTGAAGCTCCTTCCTGAAATTCAGAAACAGCTGAGGGATTCGGGCCGCCAGTGGTGAAAACGCAAAGAGAATTAAGCCGCAGATAGCAGGGGTCTGGGGGCGGCAGCCCCCAGGAAAAAATGGAGATTTTTGAAATTTTTAGGCAGACTTTAGTCAACTGGAGACGTATCAGAAATATTTTCCGACAAGAAAAGTAAAACAAAAGATGGAAACATTATATCAGACAGTATATTACACAAGTAAGTTCAGCAGAATGTACTCTTGCAGACATGCATTGGCTTTGTTAAAAGATAATATAAACGAATAGTAAGCCACTAAGTTGCAGGGGTTGAATGAGAATTTTTTGAATTTTAGGCCAAATTTGGTCAATTGGAGACCTATCAGAAATTTTTTTCGGCCGGGCGATAAAAACCAAAGGGGGGACCTTTGTGGGGACCCTTGACCACGGGAGCGGGGTACCCTAAATGTTTGCTACTTTGGGTGGCAGACTGCAAATTGTGCGAAAATTCAATAAAAATTCATCAGTTTTCATATCGATATCTACGCAATGACGTCGACAAAAGGATGAAACTTGAAAGTACAGGAAAACCAGTAAATCTGAATTTTCTGTAGAATTAGCCAGTAACATTTTTTCAGATAAAATTCAGAATCTCTGAATTCTGGGGCCGTATAGTGGTGCGGGGAAAAAAACCCTATTTTCAACTTTTCGGGTCGTCCTGTGCTCCACATAAATCGGATCCATTAATGCTCGCGGCTGTTATAACGGCCATCTTTCGCCTAACTGTTGCACTAATAAAATGGACTGTAACTACTCACGTTTCTGAGTAATGAGTCTCGAAACCTCCGGGAAAAAAACCCTATGCGGGAAAAAAAACCCGAATGCGGGGAAAAAAAACCCTATCACTTTTTCTGGTTGTTCTATTAGCAGGGAGTATAAACACAATTTCATCGTGTTCTACAACTCTCAGCTGCAGTATGGACTAAAAAAACCGTTTCTGCGACATCCATGTGACTCACAATGATTCTTCAAAAATCGACCCGTTTTGGCAGAAATGACTTCTGCCCAAATAGGCATTTTTTCCGTATTTAAAAGCATTAAAAACAGATTTTTGCGCTTATTACGTTAGAAACAGCGGACAAACACCGCCCGCGTCTATCATTCTTGGATTTAATTGGTACGCAGCAGCTAAAACCTAAATATTGCAAAAAATGCCAAATTTTGGTGAAACATCACCAAAACAGGTTTCGTAAGGGGTGTCGGGGTATGGCCCAAAATGACAAAAAACGACGTTTTGCGGCCGAATAAACGGTTTTAATGAACTCTACGCATGTTGTTAGCCCAGACGAAATGCCGCCAAACAAAATAGGGTTTTTTTCCCCGCAATAGGGTTTTTTTTCCCGCACAAACTTTGACCAGTCACAGGTCAACCACAGCGTTTTTCACGGTTTTCGAGCTTCAGAAGTAGCTCGGAAAGGTAACTCTCTTGAAAAATGCAAACGGCGTTGGTCAAAAGTGTTTTTGTGAAAAATTATGACAAGTCAAAAATTTGGAAAATTTTGTCACTTTGGAATTTTTCAACATGCAAAATTTTGAAATTTTATAAAAAACGCTACAGGCCTCAAAACTGCACAGAAATTGGTGTGTAAGTCAGTTTGGGATGCGCTTTCCACCTGCATACTCAAAAAGGTCCTATGTCGTGAGGTTCGGCCAGGAAGCACTAGGGTTTTTTTCCCCGCAAAACGCGTAGGGTTTTTTTCCCCGCACCACTATATTCTCAAAATTACCTGCAGGTAAAGTTAGGCTAACTTTACCCACAGGTAAGGTGAAGGTAAAGTTAAATCTGTGGGTAAAGGTAAAGTTAAAATTTAAAACAAGGTTAACGTCGACGGTTGAGGTTAAAAAGTTGCACAATACATTAACTATTGCTGCGAAACAAGATACATCACTTTTCTGGCCCGAATATTAAAGATAACCTGAGCCATCTTATTGGCTTTAGTCATGGTTTGAGAATACGACTTTACCTTCACCTTACCTGTGGGTAAAGTTAGCCTAACTTTACCTGCAGGTAATTCTGAGAATACGGCCCCAGGGTAAAAATTATCTGAACTTTGCCTGAATTATTCTGAAAATAATCTGAAATTCCACTGACAGTCTGTAAAATGCTGGAAATTGTAAAAAAACATCTGAAAAATGTGTAACTGAAAAAATTTTACAGAAAATTCAGGTTCCTGTGTAGGGCCCGCTTTTTTACGTTCATTTTCACCACGAAGCCGGCTTTCACCAACAATATTACTATATGGATTGCGCCTAATACACACATATTCTTACATGCAGTAATTCCAATAAAAAATGGGTAGGGCGGCCGCCCTCCCCCCCGGGATATACCGGAATGAGAGAGTGGTTTATTAACGGAAAAACACAAAAACAGTATATACAGCTCTAGCTTTTTGGATTCTGGGAAGAGTTTTTAAACTTTCGAAAGTTAGTTCTTGAAAACTCTCGGCTGTCTCAGCTCTCGGCCTGGCTCGGCAAAATTGCCGAGCCAAAGGCAATTTGCCGAGCCGAGCCGAGCCGGCCGGCTCGGCAGCCGAGCCGAGCCGAGCCGAGCCAGCGGTCTATCCCTAAGTATTTTTCGTAATAGATCCCCTATCCATAAACTTGTATTTTTGAGCTACGATGACGAGCCCTTGAAAATTGCATTCTCAGTGTTTTTGAAAGTGAACGTAGGCCAAAGTTTGAAGCCAAAAATGGCTACAAAAGTGAACGTAGGCCAAAGTTTGAAGCCAAAAATGGCTACAATCTTTGTTTTTGTATAGTTTTGAGTGCGTTATGATGTTTTAAGGGGTCAAGGTTCGGCGGGGGGGAATTATTTTTGCCCATAAATCGCTCCGTACAACATCTTTTAATAAAAATATAGAACCCCATCGTCAGCCAAGCCCCCAATCTGATCTCTACCCCCCAAAATAGCTGTCGCCCCTTCTAATAAAAAATCTAGAGTGAAATTATTGGTGTTGAAACTCTTAGGGGTGGAATAGGTCGGAAAAACGGCATTTTTTTCGACTAATGATCCGGAGTCCTCCTATATCCGCAAACCTAGGGGGGGGGGCTAAAATTAAACGCTCTTTGGAATAGGCTAGGTTACACAGGAAGGATTTTCTGTTCAAAACTAGTTTAAAAAATGTTCAAAACTGGTTCAAAATAATTTGGACGAAATTTGGACAAGCAACTTTGGACTCGTTTTGAATGTTTTTTGAACGTTATTTGAATATTTTTGGACTGGTTTTGAACGTTTTTGAACTGGTTTTAAACTCATTCAAAACTAGTTCAAAACGGGTTCAAAATATTTCCAGCGCAAGTTTGAATGAAATTTGAACTCCTTTTGAACGAAATTTGAACTCGTTTTAAACTAGTTTTGGACGCGTTTTAAACACACGCTGACTAATTTTGAACTCGTTTTAGACTGGTTTTGAACTGCTTTTAAACGTTTTTTAAACTAGTTTTGAACATTTTATTTTTCAGCGTACGCCTGCAAACAGGATTTTTGGACTCGTTTTAAACGCGTTTTAAACTAATTTTGAACAATTTTGCAGTATTTCTAGGATCTGGGTTCGACCGTATATCTGGCATTTTTTTAGTTGCACTTGCACTCATTCTCTCTTGCTCACTTTAGATGTGGTGCCCCCATACCCCGCAATATTTTTCCGAAACGACGTTTTCGACTTTTCGACGAAACCGAAATTTCGCTTTGTTGTAGTTTTTGTGTACTTTTTTGTAAATCTAGTGTGAGTGAATTTTGGATTTTCAGTTGGAAAGGGGCGAGAAATTTAGGTAAAAAAGTCTGACCATAAATTGCTGAACCCTGAGACAGATCAGGTGGTGATATTTTGATGACTACTTGCTGTATATAGTCTCGATGCTTGCCATTCGTTCTTTTAGCAAAGAAATCGTGTTTCTTTTCATCTCAGGGTTCAGCATTTTTTGGTCAGACTTAGTTTTTCTGCACAGAAATACGTTTTTGCAGGCGCAGAGGACATATCTTACATTTTTATGAGGGAAAATTTATGGCTGTTCAAAAAAATTTAGTATAAAAAACCTGAAAAAAGTCCTTGAAAATTCGCGGCATGGGCAGCTTATCGAGCATACATACATGGGCAAGGTGGATAAAATGAAGCCGGGAAAACTAAAAATTTTTTGTGCGGTCCCTTCACCCAAGGCGAAAAGGTCCGCTGCCAAATGTAGTTTGTAGTCATTTAAGGGGGTAATTGCGTTTTTAGGTGTTTTTTTAAACTACCATAACTGCACTTAACCTCAACAAAAACTAGAGCGGTCTTTTTTACATTTTTTTACACCTTCTAGCTTTAAAAAAACTATATTTAAAAGCAGATTATCTTTTGCAATTTTACTGCTGCTATCATTTGAATACACCCCATCAGCGGTTTTTTTGACTAATTTTTGCGCCACAGTTATGAAACTCAAGATCAGCCAACAACTACTAAACTTTTTGCAGTTATGCACTGACATAATAACCCAACCCGTTTTTTGATATAGTTGATAAGTCGTTTCTACGTTGAGAAAATGACATTTTCGTGCAAAAATCACGTAATTTGACTTTTCTCTAAAATTTTCAAAAGCCCATAACACCGACTCTACAAACTATTTTTAGAAAAGGAAAAATACGGGTGGGGATATTTTTCTAAAGAAAATGTGGTTAAAGTTTCGAAGCCGTAGTCCGCTTTTAGCTTGAGTTCTGTGGGCGCAAAAATTACACTGCAATGTCAAAAACCACGAAAACGACATTACCCCCTTAATCTCAACAAATTTACTGTCAGTGGCCCACGCAGAAAAAAGTTTCAGGGGGATTGACTTTCTGCGTTTTTGTGATGGGTTAAAATGCACTTTTTAGTAATTTTAACACTTAAATTTGCGTTGCAAACTGAAGATCACTGAGTCACCGGCCGCAAGGGTCTGGGGGCGGCAGCCCCCTGAAAACGATTGGAGATTTTTTTCATTTTTTAGGCCGAATTTGGTCAACTAGAGACGTATCAGAAATTTTTTCCGCCCAGAAAATTATAACAATAAAATAATAATAATAATAAAACATCACATCAGACAGTGCATTACACATGAACACAGCATGATGTACTGTACATACATACCATAGGCTTTGATGAAAGATGATAACAAGGAATAGTAAGCCATAGAGTTGCAGGGGTCTGGGGGCGACAGTTCCCAGAAAACGAATTTGAGAATTTTTGATTTAAAATTTTTTGAATTTTGAATTTTGAATTTTTGAAAGCTAAATTTGGTCAACTGGAGACGTATCGGAAATTTTCGGCTCGGCCTGCGCGGTCCAACTTCGACCCCTGCGCGGTCGCGCGGTCTACCCGGGAAAAGCCCGGGTGAATCACGGGTCTTGCCCATGTATGTTGGCAAGTAGCAAACTCTGGGGGGGGGGCGACCCACCGCGGGGGGATGCGGAACAACTTTTTCGTCGATTTTCGCTTCGTGAACCACAGACTTTGCCGCCGTGAGCACCTTCAAAAAAACCCCTCCACCCCCCACGCTCTGGCAAATTAACTAAATGGAAGACGCAAAAAATTAACTAAAATGCTTTCCGAAACGTCAACTGATGCTAAAAATAATGGTCACAAGCTTGGCTTGAAAAAGCTAAGCTTGTAATTTTTATAAATACCAATAAGCTTGACTTATATTATAAGTCTAGCTTGATCAAACCTAGCTTGAGATTTAAGTCTGACTTATAAGCCACAACTGAGACTTATATATAAATCTTGCTCGTCCAAGCTATATATACTTATGGCTGAAAAGCGAAACATATAATCCAGACTTTTATGAATACGGCCCAGGATTTTCTGTGACACTGGGACTAGCCCACTCAGTCTTTTAGCCCACTCAGTCACCCAAGCAGATTATCTTTTGCAATTTTACTGCTGCAATCATTTGAATACACCCCATCATCGGTTTTTTTGACTAATTATTGCGCCACAGTTATGAAACTCAAGATCAGCCAACAACTACTAAACTTTTTTGCAGTTATGCACTGACATAATATCCCCACCCGTTTTTTTGATATAGTTGATAAGTTGTTTCTACGTTGAGAAAATGACATTTTTGTGCAAAAATCACGTAATTTGACTTTTCTCTAAAATTTTCAAAAACCCATAACACCGACTCTACAAACTATTTTTTGAAAAAGAAAAAAACGGGTGGGGATATTTTCCTAAAGATAATGTTGTTAAAGTTTCGAAGCCGTAGTCCGGTTTTAGCCTGAGTTCTGTGAGCGCAAAAATTACACTGAAATGTCAAAAACCACGAAAACGACATTACCCCCTTAAATCATCAATCAATAACACCATCAATTAAACTGCTTGACAGACTTAAAATAAGAATTAGACATAGTGATAATAATAAGAAATAAGTATAGAGTATTGAAAATGATAATGTTAAAGAACTAAGAGCTATTCAATGCTAAATATTGAACAATATATGCAGATATTATACACAATACAAAAGCAACACGACAACACGCAACCTATACTGAAATAAGTAAAGTGGTAAAATAATAGAAAAATAGTTAAATTGTATATTTTAAACCTTGAATATATATGTAGCCAAACCTATCTATAGCAATGGCGAAGAATAGAACACGAATGCAGCATCTAGAATAATATTCAAAATTAGTTCAAAAATAGTCTAAAACATTTTAAACTAATTTTGAACCCGTTTTGAACGTTCAAAACTAGTCCAAAATCTGTACGCTGGCTGCAGAATTTGTTCAAAACGAGTTCAAAAACTTTTAAACTGGTTTTGAACAAAATGGACACGTTCAAAACTAGTCCAAAAATGTCAGCGTTTTGAACTAGTTTTGGACTAGTTTTGAACAAATGGTTTTCCTTAGAAGTTTGTAGGATGTAAGCTTTAGCTGGAAATCAAACTTTGTCCAAAAATTAAACTTTACTTGAAAATTTTTGCGCAAAATTGGATTCAGGCAAAAATACTCCATGAAATAAAAACCTGCTGTTACCACCGAAAGAGCAACTTCTAAGCTACTAAATGCTGAAATAATTTTGCAAATCGGTTCAGGCTTTGAAAAGTTACAAAACTTTTTTTGAAGCTACTAGGATCAGGCTGATTGAAGCGTTACAGCGCAAGTAAGGTTTAGAACAAATTCCGGGCTATAGCTGCAAATTTTTTCAAAATATGAAGCTAGTTGGGATTTCTTAGTGCGGTAAAGTTATTCCTGATACTTCTTATCTGTTTCTTTTCTTGAATTTAGGCCTCAGGCTTAAAATACTTATAGTATATTTAAGAGGGCGCTCCGGGAATCAAGGATTTGGGCCGTATTTTTTAAAAACAGCCAAAATGACCTATAATTCTTGAAGAAAAGTTGCCCAAAATACTATTTCTGATGTTTTGACGCGCATATCTCCATAGCAAAAAATTTGGAAAAAATTGGACAATTTACTGATTTTATTCGACTTTTACACAAATTCAGCAAGTAAGCCAGTGCATCAACGCTTTTTGAGGTTTTTCAAACGGACGATACGTAAATTTTATTAGTCGTAATGAAAAATTAAAACAATTTTATTGCGTTGTGTGCAAAAAAATCGCACAAGAAACCATTTTCAGAAGCAGCAGACTCAAATATAAGCTGTGTGAATACAAAACCAATTTTCGGCATTCGATTATAAAATGCTGGTAAGATATTGCTCTACAAAATTTTGCACAATTATAGTCTTAGGCTCTGCGCAGTTGAACAATTTTTTAGTTTTTTAAAATAAAGCTTAGAAAATTTTTTATATGAATTTTATTGCTCGGAGTGCCACTTCGAAAACACATAATGACATTTTTTATACAAATCCGACAAAAATGTTAAAAACCAAAATAATGTTCAACTAGAGATGCACATAAGCTACATTTTGGGGGCGCTCCGGGAATCGGGGGTTACATCGAAAATTGGCAAAAAAGTTGGCAAATGTCAAACTTTACTATTGTATGTAGTATGGCACAAAGGAACACTGGAGGCAAAATTTCAAATCAAGTGATCATGTCACGTGACTCCCAGAGCACCAAACGTGAGCGAATTTTCGGCAAACGATAACTCTGCTTATAGTTTGCGTATAGTCACACTTTATATACCAAAATTTAGCTTATGTGCTTCTCTAGTTGAACATTATTTTGGTTTTTAACGTTTATGTCGGATTTGGATAAAAACTGTCATTATGTGTTTTCGAAGTCGAACTCTGAGCAATAAAATTCATATAAAAAAATTTCTAAGCTTTATTTTAAAAAACTAAAAAATTGTTCAACTGCGCAGAGCCTAAGACTATAATTGTGCAAAATTTTGTAGAAAAATATTTTACCAGCATTTTATAATCGAATGCCGAAAAATTGGTTTTGTATTCACACAGCTTATATTTCAGTCTGCTGCTTCTGAAAATGGTTTCTTGTGCAAATTTTTTGCACAGAACGCAACAAAATTGTTTTAATTTTTCATTACGACTAATAAATTTTACGTATCGTCTGTTTGGAAAACCTCAAAAAGCGTTGATGCACTGGCTTACTTGCTGAATTTGTGTAAAAGTCGAATAAAATCAGTAAATTGTCCAATTTTTGCAAAATTTTTCGCTATGGAGATATGCGCGTCAAAACATCAGAAATAGTATTTTGGGCAACTTTTCTTCAAGAATGATAGGTCATTTTGGCTGTTTTTAAAAAATACGGCCCAAATCCTTGATTCCCGGAGCGCCCCCTTAAGGTGGCGCTCCTGAAATGTGACTTTTCGAAAATCAGCAGTCTGGGGCCAATTTTAGATGCACAATGGCAAGCTGGTGTAAAAGTATGCCTGAACTGAACACAAAAAATGAAGTTGATTGAGACAAATTAGCATTCGCTGTAGACCAAACGTGAGTGTAATTTCGGCTTGCGATTTCTCTTCACAACTAACTAGCTATTGCACAACCAATGGCTCATTTTGCTCGCCTCAACGTGATCGAGCGGTCGCAAAATGTCATTTTTCATGGATATGATTGATATATTGAGAAACACTAAAATCGCGATTTTCGAAAAAGATAAATATGACTAATTTTTTTAAATACTATTGATTTGCTCAAAATCAAATTTTGCGACCGCTCGAAAACGACAAGTTGCATTTATGTGCCAAATTTTAACTTTTTTTGTTGAGCCAGTTTTTTAAAATCGCAAGCCGAAAATTTGCGTTGGTATTCACACGCACTATATTTCTGTCTCATGCAAAAAATATTGCGTTAGTTCACAAGAAAATTACACTATAGCCTTTCAAATTCATTACATACGTGTAAATGCACTGGCTTGTGAAGGCGTTTCCGTGAAAATCTATTTTTCTTGACGAAATTTGCTCAAAAATGTTCAAAAATTTTCTTATGTGATATGTACATCAAATTGAAGGAAATTCACTTCTGATCAACTTTTGTTCTTAGAATGCATGTTTATTTTTGCGCGTTTTCAAAATAATGGCCAAAACCCACATTTCAGGAGTGCCACCTTAAAAGTAGACCATTTTGGCTTTTTTGAGCACTTTCAAATCTGGCCACTTTTTGAAGAGTTTAAACAACAAAAACATACAAAAAATTGCACAAATATTTAAAAATAAATTATCTAGACCCAAAATGCACGATTTTATAATTTGTCAATTATTACATGAAATATATGGTTTCAAAGTAATCTAAGTTTCATGCTGCCAACTTTTGGCTATGGCAGTGTAACTAGCTCCAGTGCTACAGTGGAAAGCTACTTTAACAATGTGAAACATAGAATTTTTGGCAACAAGAAACTGCCCTTACGCGTTGATGAGTTTGTCACAATGCACATAAATTCAGTGGACGGTCTGATTAAATTAGCTGTCAGTTCTCAAGAACCTGCAACAGAGGATGATGGATATCAGTCGTTGGTTGAACACCCAACCGACGTAACAGCTACAGGAAAAAAGTGTCCTGCTTGCGAAAATGGGCACAAACCTCAAGGGGCACATAAGTGCATGTTGTGCAACAAGCCCGTGCATCTTTTTCCGGAGTGCTCTCAACCAGTTGGGGATGAGGAAGGTTATGGAGAGCAACGAGTCTGCTTCCAGTGCTCCGACGCTTCGCTAGTGCAGCTGCAATCAGTCGAGGAAAGTAGACAAATTGAAAATTGGGGTGGTCTAGGAGAGCCTCCAAAAAAACGACGAGGAACATATTTAGAACCGATGCCGAATTTTGTACTTGCTGAGTTCAGTGGATGTGGTTCAAAAACGAAGACAGTAATTCCTAATATTAAGAATGGAAATATCAGCGGTGACGTTATTGTTGATAAAATTGTGTACAGATTCAGCAATACGTGTGCCTTTGACAGTATGCTCAATGCTTTAATCACTGCATACTGTGACAGTGAAGTGTTCAGAGCTTATTTGCAGTCATCTGTAAAACTTTGCAAAATGTTCGAGCTTGTTGTTGATTATGCTAGCCTGTCTGTAAAGACACGATGCATTAAACGAGCTGAAATATTGAAAACGGGCTTCAAGACACAACCGTGGCCTTCAAAGGGACATTTAGAGGGCCGCTTTGTACTGTGCGATCAAACGATTGATGGAGTTATAACCAAGTTTTTGGCAAACGTACCTTGTGCTAAGCAAACCACTTTCTGTCCAACAGCAAATTGTGATGCCAATGTCCAACAGCATTCTTACAAACTTTTGGCAGCTCCGTTGACATCGTGCCTGAGTGGTGGAAATCTAGAGCAAGCATTATCTACAAACATTGTAGTGGCTCAAAAGTGTCCCCAATGCAACGGGGATATGGGACTGGTGGTAGATTTTGGTTATCACCTAGTTATTGACGTTATTCATGAAACGCATGGAAACCTAATGGAGTCGAAAAGTTTTGATGCAGCTTACGAAGCGCCAGCGATAGTCCCTATTCAGAATCTACAGCAAATGGTCACTATAGCTGGAAAGAATTATCGTCTCAGGGCCATCTTGAATTTCATAACCCCAATGCAAGAAGGTGTTGGCCACTATACTGCGATTTGCGTGAGATCCGATGGAAACATTGAAGAATTTGATGATCTGAAAGATAGCGTCTCTTCTGTATCTCTGTCGAAGATAGTAAACCCACACGCAATTTTTTACACACTTTAGGTTAAAATATATGAATGTGTGTGTACAATCAAGAAAACACTTAGTCACTTACCACGTCTTTGAAATAATTAAGCATATATACTAGTGTTAAATTAATCCAATAATGCACATGGCCCCATACTAAAAATTAGCAGTGTAGTGCCATTTCAAAAACTCACAGCAGCTACAACTGTTGTCATCTGTAGCATGGGCCGTTGAAAATAAACTATGAAATTAAATGAAATTAATAGCAGAGTCTGCAACACAAAAGTATTTATCAGTTTACGTTAAAATTAGGAATTGTGAAAGGGCTATATACTGTATATATACACCTCTGAGTAGAATGTGTATTTCGGCTGATTTTGTTGTACAATCAGAAAATATTATGTAAGAAATAGTTGCAATTGTGCGTTTCATATGCTGTGAATGATTAACCCTGCTGTTTAAATTTTACAAATAAAAGTTTTGGTAGTTTGAGAATGACTGAAAACCACAAGTGGAGTGGAATTATAGGATTGAGAAATAGGGTAGCATAGCCAGGACTTTAAAAAGGGAGCTTATCCACAAAATTAGTATATTTATAAATTGTATATATAGTATATACAGTATACAATACGTACATATGCAGTGACGTGTCCATCTAGTGAAAAATACAAATGTCGGAATTTTAAACGAAGTTCAGGTTCACCCACATATTTTGCGCCTCTGAAGCACCCTGGCTATGCCTCTGAAAACATAAAATTTGAGCTTTGAGGACTTGTTTATATTTTTGAAGGCTGTATATACATCTCTAAACTCTAAAATGTAAAATTTTGCAAACCGAAAAATAGCAATACAAACTAAAGGCCGACCAAAAACGAAAATTGCTGTACCCTGTCCCTGAGACAATAAAAACGGTATTTCATTGCGAAAAGAAGACATTTCAGACATCAAAAGTACAGCGAGTAGTCGCAAGAACAACGCAAACTGTTTATCTCAGGGTACAGCATTTTTTGGTCTGATTTTAAAATGAAAAATGCACGAACGCAGAACCAGCGGCGCACCCAGGAGGATAATAAAACGGAGCAACAAGACCTCTTCAGAATGCTAGATTTTATCCCCCCTTGATTTCAGTTAGTACTACATACATGTACATAGTCACCCTCTGGATAAAATTTGGTCCACAAAAATTACAATAACGCGTGCAACCTGGGAGGCTACCTCCACTTTAAGCTCTTAAGAATATCTTGGGTACGCTGCTGATAAAAGCTTCATAGCGTCGCTTATTGAAAAACATTCATAAAAGAGACATTCAATTCTCCAGAAAGAAACTGAAAATATTTTCAGTCTACCATTCGGCGCAAGTAAGCCAGTCATTATGATAAAACTACTAACTTTGACATAAATTATTACAGTTAGGCTTTGTGTATCGTCGATAAAAACCACGGCACAAACTACACTGCAAGATTTTAATTGTACAAAACGAAAAACTCTTATTTTTGTTGATGTTGCAGAGATGGCAAAAAAACTAGTGAAGTTGGCACCACAGCTTGTGAAGTCAGCACCACTAAAAGCAGACACTTTAGTTATGGGTTTAGACAAAGGCACAAATTCCAATTTTTGCGGCACAAATTTAGCACAAATGTGAGGTAATTTGTGCCGTAAAAATTAGAGTTTGTGCCACTACTTTCTTCGCCAGCTTCACGGAGCCGTATTCACATACCACAAACTAACGCTAAGCATTTGCTAAGCGCTAAGCGCTTAAGTATGGTTAGCATGTTAAAAGGTCAAGTTTGTGAATAACACTTAGCGCTTATAAGCGCTAACACTAAGTGTAAACACTAAGTTTAAGCGTTACACTTAGTATGTGAATACGGGCCTATTTTTTTCTTGCTGAAATTAGCTCAAAAATTTTTAAAAAATTTTTATGTGATATTTACATCAAATTGAAGGAAATTCATTTCTGAACAACTTTTGTTCTTACGATGCATGTTTATTTTTGTGTGTTTTCAAAATAGAAGAAGAAGCAAAAAAAAAACAATAGCAAAGCAACATTGCAAAAAAAATATTAAAGCAAGCAAGGTAATAAAAGAATTAGTTCACAAAAGAAAAAGTAACACAAAAGGAAAAATAATATATATAATGCATATATATGTATGTAGCTGCAAAATGGGGGAAAGGAGGAACAGAGTCGCTGGCCAGCTTACCCTCGCCCCTTCAAGAATCCATGTAGATCTACATTTCTTAATCTTCTTTTGAAAATATATAAACTGGGAGCAGTTACAATTTCACTTGGCAGGAAGTTCCAAATTTTATGCACTCGCCACACGAAAAAATTTTTTGTGCATTCTCGACATGCCCATACTTTTGGTTTTATCTGCAATGAATGACGACGCAAACCTTCATAGTTCATTAGTACAAAAAATTCATCAAAATCAATAGCCACTAAACCGTTCACAATTTTATAAGCCAGAACAAGATCTGCAATAAGCCTTCGATACTCCAAGCGTTCGAGACCTAACTTAACTAACCTGTCACGGGGCAACTGAGGCGGGGGGGGGAGAAATTCAAACTGACATTTTTTCACCGTGAAAACACGTTTTTATAGGTTTTCGCATGCGCTGAGTTCATTTTTAGCACTTTCATAGCGAAAAAACGTTGATTTATACCTATTCGAAAAAATTCAATTTTTGTCGAAAATCATCGTTTTTCGACATATTAGGGCTAATTGTCGAAAATTATGACCAATACAGTCGTAATATCAGCCTGAAGTTTGATTGTCATAAAATAACACAATAATATATTTAATACAGCTCTCTTAGCAACAGATTTAGCTCATTTATACTAAAAATAGTAATTTTGCCAACTGAAAAAAGAGGCGAAATATATATACATAGTTAAATTGAGCTTGCATATAAAAAGTTTTATATTCTTTTCGCGCATACAATAAATTAATTACATTTTCATATAAAATTAAGCATCATTAGGCATAAGTAGCAATTTTAACTGAAAGCGAATACCATAAATACGATTTACAAACGTCACTGATGCTCAGCAGCAACCTGGGACTGACAGTCAGTTTCGGTTTAAAAGTGCAGCTTTATTTATGATTCCACAGTAGAAAGAGTCCTTTTATTTGATGCAAACAACTAAGACTAAGCCTTTTCTGACCCACCTACTAAGCCTGAGCCTAAGCACTAAGCCTCAGCCTAAGCACTAAGCCTAAGCCTGAGGCCTAATTTTATGGGAAAACCTACTAATAAGCATCAAAAATAAATTTGCTGCACTGAAGTACACCAACCAGTTCCATAGTTTAAAAAAATTCCTAGCTGTGGCCCGAAATTTGCATTGAACCTTACTTGTGCTGTAACGCTTCAATCAGACTGGCGCGGGTAGCTTCAGAAAAAGTTTTGTAACTTTTCAAAGCCTGAACCGGTTTACAAAATTTTTTCAGCAATTAGTAGCTTAAAAGTTGCTCTTTCAATGGTAGCAGCAGGTCTTCATTTGATTCAGTATTTTTGCGTAAATCCAATTTTGCGCAAAAAATTTCATGTAAAGTTTAATTTTTTGACAAAGTTTGATTTCCAGATGCAGCTTACATGCTACAAACTTCTAACCTAGCCTATTCGAAAGAGCGTTCAATTTTGACCCCCCCTAGGTTTGGGGGATGTAGGGGGACTCCGGATCATTAGTCGAAAAAATGCCGTTTTTCCGACTTATTCGACCCCTAAGGGTTTTAACACCAATAATTTCACTTCAGATTTTTATTAAAAGGGGCGACAGCTATTTTGGGGGCTAGAGATCAGATTGGGGGCATGGCAGACGATGGGGGTTTCATATTTTTATTAAAAGATGGGGTAGGAAGCGAATTAGAGTCCAAAATAATTTCTCCCCCCCCCCCCCGCTTCAGTCTGACCACCTGTCACTATATGAGAGATTACGTAAATCAACAAAACGTTTCGTAAAGGAGCGTTGAACCCGTTCTACTTTATATATATCACGCAGCAGGTACGGAGACCAGACACAGCTATTATACTCGACTATGGGCCGACTAAATATATAATGGCCAAAACCCACATTTCAGGTGCCACCTTAACATAAAAAAATGTACTTTGCTTTAATAAAAATGTACTTTTCTTTAATTTTAATTAGGCTTAGGCTTAGTGCTTAGGCTTAGTGCTTCGGCTGAGGCCTAGTGCTTAGGCTGAAGTAGGTGGGTTAGGAAAGGCTTAGTCTTAGTTGCTTGTATCGAATAACAATATACTTGCTACCGTGAGAAGAAACTTTCAGAAACAAAAACTTTCAGAAACAAGTGTTTTTTTCCGTCCTAAACATATTTAAATAGAGTCTGAATAATGTTTTCAATTTTTTAGGATCAAAATAAAGGCATTATGACCAGAGATGCACGGGGGGAATCTTTGAGGGGGGGGTGCCCGACCCCTGGCGCAAGGGGGGGTGGTCCCTAGTTTTGGCCATTTTTCGGTGATAACCGAAAATTTTTCAGAATTTTTCGGTTTTGAAAAATTGGCCAAATTCACCAGAATTGTCCAATTTTTTGGATCAAGTGCAGTTGGGGGGGGGGGAATAGTGGACCTATTTTTTGGAGTAGAGCACCCTAAGGGAAGCATTTTTTGTAATAGAACCCCTATCCACAAATTTTGATTTTCTGAGCTATGACCCCTTGAAAATAGCATTTTCAGGTTTTCGAAAGTGACCGTAGGGCGTAGGCCAAAGTTCGAAGCCAAAAAAGGCTATAATCTTTGTTTTTGGATAGCTTTGAGTGCGTTATAATGTTTTAAGGCATCGTCTTAGCTGGCAGGATTTTCTAGGCTAAGCAGGCAGGATTTTTCCTGAAAATTTCAATTTTTTGGTTCCTAAGCCTGACCCCCTAAGCCTGATACTAAGCCTAAGCCCCATACTAAGCCTAAGCCCAAGCCTAAATTGAGGCCAAGTTTGAATTAGGTAAAAAATTGGACGCTTCTGGCGAATTTGGCCAATTTTTCGGCAGGAACCCGGTCAAAGAGCCTTTGTTTTGATCCTAAAAAATTGCAAACAATAATCCAACACCATTTAGACACGATTAGAACGGAAAATACAAGGGCTTCGGCAAAAAATCGCGAAAACGTCCCTCACTGAGGGTTCAGATTTCGGGGGGTCGTATCTCAGAAAATCCAAAAAATGAAATAGGGGTTCTTGAAGCAAAAATGCTTCCCCCAAGGTGCTCTGCTCAAAAAAAGAGGTCTATGGGCAAAAATAATTCCCCCCCGCCGAACCTTGACCGGTCCACTATATCCCCCCCCCCCCCCCAACTGCATTTAACCCAATTTTTTTACCTCATTCAAACTTGGCCTCAATTTAGGCTTGGGCTTAGGCTTAGGGCTGAGGCTTAGCATGGGGCTTAGGCTTAGTATCAGGCTTACGCTTAGGCTTAGGTTCAGGCTTAGGGCTTAGGCTCAGGCTTAGAAACCAAAAAATCGAAATTTTCAGGAAAAATCCTGCCAGCTTATCCTAGAGAATCCTGCCAGCTAAGCCTAGACGATCATAACGCAGTCAAAACTATCCAAAAATAAAGATTATTGCCGTTTTTGGCTTCGAACTTTGGCCTACGGTCACTTTCAAAAACACTGAAAATGCGATTTTCAAGCGGTCATATCTCAGAAAATCCAAATTTGTGGATAGGGTTTCTATTACAAAAAATGCTTTCCTTAGGGTGCTCTACTCCAAAAAATAGGTCCACTATTCCCCCCCCCCCAACTGCACTTGATCCTATTCTTCTTTATTAAAAATTGCTCCTTTTAACTAAAAATGGCTATTGTTTGTCGGGAAATGTAATTAATTTATTGTCTATGCAAAAGGAAACAATAACAATTGATATGTGAGCTCAGTTTAACGATGCATATTTTGCCTATTATTAGTTTGAAAAATTAACATTTTTGGTATATATAAATGAGCAGAATATGTTGGAACCAAATCTGAATTGATTATATATTATAAGTTACGTTATGATGATCAAGTTTCAGACTGATATTACGACTGTATTGGTGAAAATTTTCGAAAATTAGCCGCAGAAAGTCGAAAAATGATGATTTTTGACAAAATTTGAATTTTTTTTAAAAGCTATAATCAACTTTTTTCGCTTGGAAACTGCTAAAAGTGAACTCAGCGCGTCCGAAAACCTATAAAAACTTGTTTTTACATTGAAAAAATGCCAGTTAGAATTCCCCCCCCCCCTGCCGAACCTGCATCGTTTTAAGGCATCGTCTAGGCTTAGCTGGTAGGATTCTCTAGGCTGAGCTGGCAGGATTTTTCCTGAAAATTTCGATTTTTTGGGGGGGCGGGGGGAGTGCGTTATAATGTTTTAAGGCATCGTCTTAGCTGGCAGGATTTTCTAGGCTAAGCAGGCAGGATTTTTCCTGAAAATTTCAATTTTTTGGTTCCTAAGCCTGACCCCCTAAGCCTGATACTAAGCCTAAGCCTAAGCCCCATACTAAGCCTAAGCCCAAGCCTAAATTGAGGCCAAGTTTGAATTAGGTAAAAAATTGGACGCTTCTGGCGAATTTGGCCAATTTTTCGGCAGGAACCCGGTCAAAGAGCCTTTGTTTTGCTCCTAAAAAATTGCAAACAATAATCCGACACCATTTAGACACAATTAGAACGGAAAATACAAGGGCTTCGGCAAAAAATCGCGAAAACGTCCCTTACTGAGGATTCAGGACTTACGGATAAAAAGGCTAGCTTTTTATCCCGACTTTTATGAATACCGGCCATGGGCTTTGAAAAGGAAAAGAAGGGGGGCGGAGCAACGTGAGCCACCAACTTAAAGGTGGGAAATGCGACCCTCTAAGGGGTGCTCAGATCGCAAAGGGGGGCAGCAGCAGCACACCCGCCCCCCCCCCCCCCTAAATACGCCACTGGTCGTGTAGGCCATTGGCTTGACAGTCTGGCCATCCTCTACGGATGTAATCACCATTAAGATGAAACCGAACGGGCTCAGGGCCGAACAATCGGAGATGAGCACCGGAACCCGATGTCGTGGTGGCATAGCCGCTGGGACGGTAGTCCCCGGGTACTTTACTGTTGCCTTTGACCCACTGGGACAAGCCCCCTCCTTAATGCTAAAAAAGGTGCCCGAAAACTCAAACCTTACCCCAGATCGTTGTAAAATGCTTCAAGCCAAAATGGGAATTTTTGTTATTTTGTTTAAGTCCACGAAATATCGGGACAAGCCACAGTAAAATTTTAAAAAAATTCGGGACAACCCCCCCCCCAAATCGAGACCCCGTGTACATGTGCATTATGTTTATAGTGTATATAGTTTTTATAGTTTATTTCAGGTGTTTTTTCCGTTTCACTTTTCCACAATTTCGAAGAAATGGCGCGACTTATTTTGCGAGTTTTCCAGCTTGTGGTTATTCTTTCCGTCCTTGGCAGCCTGGTTCACTATTTGTTGCAGCATTATGTTAAATTCCACTTCAGTCCGCGAGAAATCAAAACTTTGGGCGAGAAATATGCAGGTATGCTGTATTGCCGTAATATGCTAAAAAATCGGAACGCAAGAGAACGGCAAGTTTTAGAGAAAATAGAAGGATTGCATTCAAAGTTTTTAGTGTATATATTTATGGCAGTCAAGGGTAAATTTCGTCAGTCAGTCAAGTCAGGCACCCGCGTTTCATTTTTCGTGTAATTCCCAGCCAGTCCAAGACAACCATAAATTTACGGAAAACCAGAAAACTTCCGGCTTCACGTAGCCCACACCTCACTCTATGACTCAAAGTTCTTATATATATACACCACTTCACTTTGACTCAGGCTTTTTTGGGTCAAAAATGGCGTTATTTTCAGAAATGAAACTTGAAATGACGTTCAGAAAATAAAAATGAGGTATATAGCTTTGATGAACGCTTTTGAATATAGATTCGAACAAATTGGAGTAGAATTAAAAAAACTAGGGACTGCCGCCACCAGACCTCTGCTAAGTTCTGGGCCCGATGTATCGAAGCCAAATGTTCGTCATCAGAAATGTTCGTCATCGAAAAATCTGTTCTTCATCGAAAATTTTGGATTGATCAAAACATTTTCAACGGCGAACATAACACTAAATTATAACAAAATGTTCGTCATCGAAAATGTTCGTCATCGATTCGTCATTGTTATGTTCTAAAAGACAAAAGCTCCTCATCAAAATTTACTTCAACGGCGAATATTTGAACAGAGCTCAAGACGTTGACATGTTCGCCGTTCAAATAAATTTTCGATGACGAGCCTAGGTTTTTTTAGGCCATAGCTAAGGCCATGGCCTAAATTTCTTCGGATTGGCCTAAATTTTTTCAGCGATTGAGGCCAGCTGGCCTAAACTTTTTCAGCTGCGGACGGAGAAAAAATTTCCGATACGTCTCCAATTGACCAAATTTAACCTAAAAATCAAAAATTTTTCCCAATTTTTTTCTGGGGCCTGCCGCCCCCAGACCCCTGCGACTCTGTGGCTTACTATACCTTGGGACTATCTTTCTGCATCTAAACACAAGTACGTTATGCTGCATTTACATAATTACACGAGTATATTATGCTACATTTACTTGTGTAATAGACTGTCTGATGTGACGTTCCTATCTTTTGTTTCAATTTTTGTCAGAAAAAATTTCTGATACGCCTCCAGTTGACCAAATTTGGGCTAAAAATTGGAAAAGTCGCCAATTTTCTTCTGGGGGCTGCCGTCCCCAGACCCCTGCAGCTGTGCGTTTTAGTAGTCTTACGTTTGTCAGGCGTGTTAAAATTGCTAAAAAGCGCCTTTTAACCAACCTATTACAAATAATTGAGTCATTCTCCCCGACATTTTTTTCTGGATACGCCACTGTAATGTATAGTTTGTATCGGGGATCGACCGGAACCCTAAAACTACCGGAACCGGAACCACCTAAAAATACCGGAACCGGAACCGGAACCCCCTTCAAAAAGACCCTATATTTTGCAATATTTTCAAAAAAATTTTTTGTTTACTTTTACTCACATTTTTTATATGCAACCCTTCTATACACTTTTGACTTTCTATACACTAATTTAGCACTTCAATTCGCAGTGCAAACTCTAGATCAGTGAGCCACAGGTTGCAGGGGTCTGGGGGCGGCAGCCCCCAGAAAAAAATGGAGATATTTTAATTGTTTACGCCGAATTTGGTCAACTAAAGACGTATATATCAGAAATTTTTTCCGACAGGAAAATTAAGAACTGAACATGGGAACGTCACATAAGATAGTGTATTATACAAGATTATACATTCAGCATAATGTACTTTTGTAGACATGCATAGGCTTTGATGAAAGATAATAACAAGGACTAGTCAGCCATAGCAATTTAGGGGTCTGGATACGGTCGCCCTCAGAAAAAAATTCGAGAACTTTTGGATTTTTAGGCAAAATTTGGTCAATTAGAGACGTATCAAAAAATTTTTTCGACGGGGCGATAAAAACCAAAGGGAGACCCTTGTTGACAATTTCTTAAAATTCAACCAAAAGGGGGGGTCGCGACCCCCCTCCCTATCTACGCCCTTGGGTCTGACTTGAGTGTTGGGTCAGGTTAATTTTTGCTGGGTCCAGTTAAGAGAACTTGACTCTGGACCCACTCGTGGACCCTAAAAAACCCCTGACTTGGAGAAAATTGGGGGGAGGGGGGCGGCTGTACCGTCGCCCCCTCTCCTCAATGTTAGATAGTAAGGTTTGCACAGATTACATAATTTTTCAGTATAGCGTGAAAAACCGAGGACCTTCGAGTTTCGACCTTCGGCTTTCATTGAGCTAGTTCAAGTAATACAAGAAATTGGACACAAGAAGCACAGCATTGTTGATAAAGAATAAGCACTGCTACATAAGAATGCTAGAATAAAAAATCAGAAGGTATTTGTTTGTAGTTCCAGTACTAGTACTATAAATATTACAATATTCGTTTTAAGACAATAAAGCACAAACGATAACAATGTATTAAGCTAGTGTACTGTATATTCGCAAGATATATATGTACTGTGTATAGTCGCAAGAGGTTCGCCAGAACAAAATCTGAAGAAATTTTTGATTTTTAGGCCGATTGTGGTCAGTTGGAGGCCTATCGGAAAATTTTCATGGTCGAACAACACAAAATGAAAAGCAAAATCCTTTGTCAGAGAATTAGTGGTTCCGGTTCCGGTTCCGGTACTTTTGAAATACCGGAACCGGAACCAAAAAGTACCGGAACCGGAACTCCGGTCGATCCCTGGTTTGTATATATATATAGCTGTTTTATGGTAGAAAAAATATCATTTCTGGTGAATTTAGGGTCCGTAATATATAAAAATCTTGTGGATCCTCGCCAGACGCCAGACGTAATTTTTGGTAGTTTGAGCTCCAAAAACATTTTAGATGCCGCTCTTTTAACAAAAAAGTATTGTTTTTTATTGAACGAATATGCTAATATGTATGTGTCGTTTTTGTGTTAAAATTGCTGTGTTAAAAATGCATTTGAACAACTTAAAAATCTAAAAGTCGATTCCCTCCAAAATTTGTTTCTGGCTACACCACTGCACAATATATATATATATATATATATATACTATGCTCATTTTAGTAAATAATTTTTGCGAAAACGCAAAAATGAGTTGGCCTAAGCTTTTTGTCAATTGGCCTAAAAAAATTTTGGACCTGAGGCCAAGTGGCCTAAACTTTTCAGACCAAAAAAACTCTGTAGACGAGCTATTGTCTTTTAGAACATAATAATGTTCTAAAAAACCAAAGCTCGTCATCGAAATAATTTTCGATGACGAGCTTTTGTCTTTTACAACATAATAATGTTCTAAAAAACCAAAGCTCGTCATCGAAATAATTTTCGATGACGAACATTTGTTATAATTTAGTGTCATGTTCGCCGTTGATTTTTGATTATTGATTATTTATTATGATTTGATTCTTTATTTTGATTTGATTTTAATTTAACAAGCAGAGTTCTTGGGTAATATTCCTGCAGCCCCTCACTTCCCTGGTGAGATTCGGTATTCTTGAGCAGGCAGTTATCATTAATATACTATGATCTGTTCAGGCCAACACCCGAACCAGTGTATGACAAAAATAGTCTCGGACCTAGCTCGGAAGCATGCTGGTCACATTCGAATGCCACAGTGGCTTTCTGTGTCTCCCGGTGGGCTCTCTGGAAAGCTGGCTTTGGTCCACGGCTCGCTGACAGAATACGTGGCAGTATTCGGCACACCCATCGGAGATACTGGCAATACAGGTACGTATATACTATTGCTATACATTATATATAAAATATATATACTTTACTATAGGCAAGTGTTAATGGCGGATTCAAGTTGACATGAAAACTGCTCGTCTTCGTACTCTTGGCAGTCACGCATGTACTCATTTTTAAGCTTCTGCCCGAATGCATATGTTGAAGAGATCTATTTTTTACTAGCAAACGCAGTGAAGCTGTGACAAAATGTTTTATCTATTGTAGGCTTGCATTGGTTGAATCATACTTGCGCGGTGCTGACGGGGACGGTGGAGGTTTGGAAACATGGACCAGACTTGTCCAGGGAGGAACACGGGCCTGGTAAGGTGGCGAGTTGGATGGATCGAATTCTAGCGACTCGGTTTCACGCGATCTCTTTGAGCTATAGATTCGAGTCAGGCTGTCACCTGCTGCTGACAACCCATTTTGGGTATTTAAATGCGTGTATATACCCCGATTATGAAGAGAAATTTTTTCTGTCCGGATTTCTGTTCATCCGCTCATCAATATGTGCCAGTATGAATCGGCACTAAGATTAAGAAGTTTAGCGAAGCCCATTGCAACTGAACCTATTTTTGTGATAAAATTTTATTTTTCGTTACAGTTATGTTAACTTCTTCGTGATAATTTAAATGTATTATTAAATAAAGGCTGGATTCAACATTTCAACATCATTCCACTCTGCCAGAATTACATAGATTTGTACAAATGATAAAAAATATCAAGCTATGGTAAGTAATGTCACGTGACATTTTGACTTTTAGGCAGCGTTTATACGAGCAGCGTATTGGATCTTGGAGCTGTTCGATTTGCCGATGACACTTGGGTGGTCTGTTATGGGCGAGGTACATATGTTTTGTATATATTTATTGTGTTGTGTTAACATTAAGCACATATTGGATGGTAGCCCGAGAAATCTGTAATAATAGTGTATTATAGTAACTATAAGTGTGTCGTCCTTGCTTATCCGACAGTAAACAACTGCATATTATTGAAGCGTATTGTTATCTCTTCACTTTTCATTATAATATTGGTTCAGAGTAACATAAACTGTGCTAGTAATGTATTGTAACCAACCATGCCAGAGGGGTTTCACCGTCTTTCTGTACTGGTTATTCAAATCCCTGGATCTGTTTTTGCTTCAAAAACTTGTCAAAATTTAGCTAAAAAGACCAGAAGTTTTAGTATATCTACCTAGGTTGTCTGTCGACAACTTCCCAACCGAATAGTTTGTGTACTGTTTAGAACGATAATAACGTCTATCTTACTAATGGCTGTTCTGCTTGTTTCAGGCATTGTTCCATTGTCCGTGTTCCACGTTACGTTCCCAACGTTTTTCACGGCGGCCGATCCCTATTCCTGCGCTCAGGTGAAGTGGACCTATTTCTTGTCAGTTCTTCAGGAGATTGGCCTGAAAGTGCAAGAAATGTTTGGCAAAAAATGATGGCTATGTTTTCTGTGTCTGATTTTAGCCTCTAGTCTAGTTTTGTTTGGTTTCTACTCGTTGCTCATGCGTAACGCTATGTTTATATGATATTATGTATGAATTAGGATAAACAGAACTTTTTCACATTGAGAAAAGACCAGATATTTTCATTCATGTTGTGAAATTTACCTATCTTCTTTCTACACTTCGCTTACTTTAGGAAAGATTGAGCCAGTACATATCTAAAGTCTGACCAAAAATTACTGGACACTGAGACCAAAAGAAACACGCGATTTCATTACGAAAAGAATGAATTGCAAGCATCAAGTGTACAGCGAGTAGTGTCAAAAAACAAGCCACCTGTTTTGTTTCAGGGTTCAGTAATTTCTGATCAGACTTTAGTAAATTCGTTTTCTAGTAAAATTGCAACATTTTGGGAGTGTAGACTTTCGTTCAGTCAGAGCAGTTCTAATGATATTATTCCAAACATTGACTGCCATATTATTATAATTTGTATAATATTGTGGCTTGTCTTCGTTTGTCGATTGTTTTTCGTCTTTATCTTAATCATCTTAACTAGTATTTTTGTGTTTTATTCGGTCCTGCTTGAGAAATTGTACGTGTATAACTATGTTTCAAAATCTTGCTTTCGCTAGAAATAATAATTTAATAAACTATAATTTTGGTTTCTATATTTCATTTCATCAAGTTTTATGTTATAAATTATCGGAGACGATTTTTTATAATATTTAGAGCTTTTGATTTTAACACTTTGTCACTGTTCCGGAGAGTAGTTTTGGTCTTGTCTTCCATAATGGCCATGAGCGGACTAAAGCGATGTCAGGTGTCATTTTTTATTGTTTTTGTGTTTTCTGATGGACATGGATTATTAGTTGTTGATAAATGTTTGTGACTTGTATTTGTACCTGTCACTTTTTCAGACCAACATAGAATTTTAGAAAATGGTTTACTATAAAATACAGCGTTAGTTGAATAATTCTGGTACGTTGTGAATAAGTATATACTTTTACAGAGTGAGGGAGTTTTTTAATGTTTAAAATTAAATTAATTTTAAATTAAAACTTACGAATTTGATAATTTTTTGAAGACCTGAACCTGCTAGGTCAGAAATTTTTTTCACGCTATATGCTGCATATTGTTTTGTGTGCTCTGACGTCCCCATGTGGATGTATATAGGTATATATAAGCCTGTGACGTGACATGCAATATAATGCTGTGTTAGTGTGTTGTGTGTGTTTGTTGTGGTTTTCAGTGTTACTTTTTCATTAATTTGGATATAATAATCCTTTGCTGATCTGTGAACGATTTTAGGTGCTATTTTTGGCGATATTCTTTCTAACAGTTTTTTCTGTTTTTTTTCGGTTTGCAGGGTTAGGCATAAAGTTAAGCGGGATTAATATTAATGATCGATAAATTTTGTAAGAGGGTTCAGTTGTTTATGTACTTCTGTCAGTATTTATTATTATTGTTTAGTATAATGTGTATTTGAAGCGTTGCTTTTGGGCACTTCATTTATAATTATTTTTGTATTTACGAAATGGCAGTTATATGTTCATATATTATACTTGTTCTCACATTCGGTACATTCTATAGTAACTAGGGTTTCCCACAAGGTGTGCGATACCGCAAAAATAACTTGATTAAAGAAAGTAGTGGTCACAATTTGTCACAATTATTCGTTTTATGTGTTCGTCACGTGATTTGTGTGAAACTCGGTTTCACAGGGTGAACATGACTTGTTTTAAACTCAATAGAGATTTGACGCTCAGCACATTTAAAAGCTCTTGAGACTCAACGATCAGTGTGCGTATTAATTTTTTTCAAATTTCGCCCATATTTTTTATTTGAGACATCTTCATTCGCCCGAGTAATTTCGAAGCTCCGTAGAGTCGACTTCAAAACATGAAAATACAAAGTGCGTTATCGTCAGGTCGAGTGTTGCAAAATTTTGCTTCTGGTGGCATAAAAAAATAGTAAAATTATTTTTACAAAAAGTGGTTTCTTTTTTAATTAAAGCAAAAAGCATCACTAAAAAGTTGTTTTACAAATTGAATTTCCAAAGCCGTGTCTTAATTTCTATTTTTTGAAAACTCTGCTGCTGCGTATTTGGTTCATTTGCATTTAAATAAACAACTCAAGTAGGTAATAATGTGAGATTTTTTTACTGATTTTTATAATTGTTTCATGTTTGTCGTGCTACAGTATTAATTCACGGTATTAATCTATTATAGTATAATCAGCTTAGCATTCTTTCTATCTGACCTGTTTACTGAATAATTTTATATTTGGTTTTTAATTTATATGCGTATACTTGTATTGATTTAATATCCTATGTTCACATTTACTTAATTACCTGTTTTCAGATAAAGTGTAGCAATATGTACTTTTACATACGTCTCAGCGTTGAAAGATTTGTTTTTTGCATTTTTTATTTGGTTACTTGTTTGGTGGGTATTATAATATGCTTTAATATTACAGTATACAGGACTTAAAGTATTATTATACAACATGGTTTTTTTGCGTAAAATACTGCGTATTTACGCAGTGAACCTTAAATTTACGCAGTCAAAAATAAAAATGCGCAGAATTTACGCAGCCTTCATGTGCCCACCAAGCGGCAGTAAATCCAGCTTAGCCGGAAAAGTTTTCCGATACGTCTCCAACTGACCAAATTTGGCCTAAAAATAAAAAAATTCCTCCAATTTTTGTACTGGAGGCTGCCGGCACCAGACCCCTGCAACTTCTAGTTGCTTTTGTGTTCCTTGCTGCTGTCTTTCGTGCAAGCGTAAGCAAGTGTACATGGGTGCATTGTGCACCATCTATTTGCTTAATACACTGTTAGCATACATGTATCAGGGGGGGATGGAAGGATCCCCCCACAAAAAGATGGGTGTTCTGCAAGGTTTTTTTTTTGTGTCCAGGAGTGTGTCCAGGCACAATTTTTTCTTGCGGGACACAATGGCCCGAATTCACATACTAAGAGTTATTCACATACTAACGCTAAGCGTTTGCTAAGTGTTAGCGCTTAATTTGTACTAAACTGTTATTCACAAAATAAACGCTTAAAAATTAGTGTTATACTAAACTTAGCATTTAGCAACTTTTGTGCTTAGTTTTGGCTTTGGCTTGAAGTGCGCTCCCTGCTTGATGTGGATCCGGAATTCGTTATTTATCCGCATTTCCATTTGGTATTTATAAATCCGATTATAGATTTATTTAAGTTACTATTTCTGATTAATAATATATATTTTTCTCGAACTATAAATTTGTAGAAAATGTTTTCAGCAGGTGGATTCCTGAGAAATGCAAAATCAGCTCTACATGTTTCAGGGGCATATCGTGAAAAATATAAATTTTCTAATAGAAGTTCTTGAAGAAAAATTACTTCGATTAAGATGCTCTACTAAAAAATGTAAAAAAACGAATTTGGACAACAAAGTGCATTTTTTATTTTTGGCGATTAAACGAGCAAAATGGATCGAATTGGTCGGAAAATGTCACTAATATATCCTAAATTGCATGCCCTTCCTTCCCATGGCGGCCAAGAACCTCCCCCACTCTCCCTACCCCTTCCCCACACCATCCACTAACTAAGCGCTTAGCGCTTAGGGAGCTCCTGAGGTCCCTAAACTTAAGCGCTTAATTCTAAGCCAAACACTAAATTTTAAGTATGTGAATACAAAATTGAAACGCTAAGTTAAGCGTTAGTGTTTGCTAAGCGCTTAAATAAACACTAAGTATGTGAATAACACTTAGCGCTTATAAGCGCTAACACTAAGTGTAAACACTAAGTTTAAGCGTTACACTTAGTATGTGAATACGGGCCAATTTTTTCCTGCCGGACACAACTTAGACACACCTCTCGAGAAGCCCCTGACAATGCTTATGGTGATGATGTAGCTAGGTTTACCGAAAAAAATTTCCCATACGTCTCCAATTGACCAAATTTGGCCTAAAAATAAAAAATTTCTCCCAATTTTTTCCTGGGGGCTGCCGTCCCCAGACCCCTGCGACTCTGTGACTTACTATTCCTTGTTATTATCTTTCATCAAAGCCTATGCATGTCTACACGAGTATATTATGCTGCATTTAGTTCATTAGTTGTGTAATACACTGTCTGGGCTGATGTTCCCGTCTTGTGTTTTATTGTCCTGTCGGAAAAATTTTGTGATACGTCTCCAGCTGACCAAATTCGGCCTAGAAATTGAAAAAAATCTCCATTTTTTCCTGGGTACACCACTGGCTTTTACAACAAACAGACTCGCGCTTAAAATGGCTGCGGCTTTACAAGATAAAACGCTATTATAAAAAGTGAAAAAATTTCTTCAGACCTCCGACCCCCCCCCCCCCCGGAAATTGAAGCCTGGGACCGCCAGTGCTGTATGTATATACATGAATATATACATTATGCTGCATTTACACTGTAATGTGACGTTCGAAACTTCAAACCCATTGGTTTTTCTTACCCGGAGGGAAAAAGTTCCGATACGTTTCCTATTGACTAAATTTAGCCTGAAAATCGACAAGGTCTTCATTTTTTAGAAAAAATTCCGATACATACATCTAGTTTTGGATTCTAAGCTCAATTTTGCCCAAACATTCCCGCAAGTGTTGCAAAAATTGCTTTTTCTATGCAAGCTTATGTATAGAAATTTTAAAAAGCTCTGGTTTCTGGGGGTTATATATATACTTTATTATAGGCAAAGAAAACACATTTAGTTTGTACAAAAATATAAATTTTTGCTCACAAACACAATTGTGCACGCAAAATTTAAAAAAAAACCTGCTTGACTCGAACGGCCGAACTGACACCCAGACACACTCGACGCTTACGGGACACAAATTTTTTTCGCCGGACACAACTTGGACACACCTTCCATTTTCAAAAAAAAAACCCTGGTGTTCTGATCATATTCCAGTGCGAGTTAACACATTTCAAAGAATTGAAAAGTTATTCCCCCAGCCTGAAACTACGCGAAAATGGCGTATTGGGCATTTATTTATAGTTCAGCGTCCTAAAAGTTTTCAAATTATGTAACCAAAACTTGTTTTTTACGTTAACTTCAGCTGAATGTAATGTTCATTGTATTAGAATTGCTTGAGTCTTGACACACCGTCTAAATGCGTTGGCTATGTTCAATACTAGTTTTAGAAAAATACGCAGTCAAAAATAAAAATACGCAGTATTTACGCAGCGCCGATTTTCAAGAAAAAGACCCTGTTCTATATCGTTCCATCTAAAAATTTCGTATTCCAAATTTTAACAAAATTTAAATTTGAAAACTCGTGTAGTCATTTTATGCGTATCCCCAATCCACCCAGTCAGTACGTGTACTTGTATTGTGCTTGCCTAATATTTTTATAATATTGTAGTGTTTGTATGCGACCCGCAGAAACAATTGTCTGTGTTGTGTGTAGTTTTTTTGTTAATCGGCATTCAAGTAAACAATTTCAAAGGCATTTTGCGTTATATATCTGCAGAAATTTACTAGTATTCTTGTCTAAGATAATTCATCTGTTAATAAGACATTGTGCGTACGACTACGAACTCACAAATTGTTCTTTAGTTTGAGCAGTCAACTCATTTGGCCAATATAGTTTGACGCTTGAAGTTGATTACGTTTTATTGAAGAAGTTTCGTGGCTGGATTTAGACTGTAGGTAAATACCGTATGATTTGGTTTTTCAGGGATTTTTTATGTGAAAATTAGGGATTAAATAGACAACCTTGAACTAGGGCAATAAATAACATCAACCGACAGTTGGCGCATTCATTAGTTTTTTTGTTGCTAGTGGACCCATTTTATAAAAAAATACTATGATTTGTGTCACCTAAAACTATGGTTTTAAATTGTTGGTGAAATGCAGTTTAAACCATGGTTTTTCTAAACCAGGTTTAAGGAATTTGATTGGCTAACATGCTCGGTCAGCAGTTTTTCAGAACATTACGTTAGAAAATGCTCTATTTTAGAATAATTTCGTAACGAAATGCTCTGTCGAACGGGTGTTTCTAAACCAGGTTTAAACTATAGTCGTTTAAACCATGGTTTTTAATAACCACTGTGGTGAAATCCACCTATTAAGTCTTGGGCGCATAAATAATGGAGGAAGGAGGTGAGGCCCCCCGATTTTTTATCAATTCCAAAAGGAAATAGTACTCGGGTCTTTCGGACCGTTTTAGTCTTATAATCTGGCAAAAAAATTTAGAGATATTCTACTAAGACTTTTACTAAAAGATTTTTTGCACTCTTACGATTGATGCGTTCGGAGCTTTGAACAGGTAAGATTATGTCCAATATTATAAGCGCAAACACGAGGGTCTTTTCTTGCAATCGAATTTTGCACCTGTAACCGCCGTTGAACTATACTTTGATTTTCAATTGTTTCAGTACCACAGAAAAGAAAATAATGGCATCAGGTGACAGCACCTATTTTGACATAGACGGTGCAATTATGGAAGGGGTAAGAGTGCTTTCGCAAGAAATCTAAAATAGCGTTGGGTAGTCAGTCGAGTCATATATTACTGTAAGATACTTTAAAGCCCGGTTCATACTCGTCCTTATCCATGTCCTTAAGCAGGAAAACTACGCAGCCAAATAGGCCAATTTTTTGCCAAAATCACAAAAGAAGTTCTAGTCAAGAAGAATCTAGTCAAGCTCGTATGCCACAAGTTAAACGAAGCGATTACGTTAAAGTTGTACAATAGTTGACAGAAAATTGTCCTTTTACTTGTCCCTATGTTTTTCAAGACAAGTATGACCCGGGCTTTAGATGAAAACAACTGCGATCGATCAGTTTCGAAATAGGTGGTGGTGCAGTTTGCGTCGGAAGGCTGCTGGATCCGTTTCCGATATTCTAGATATTGTGTTAATTGCAGTTCGACATATGCGTAAAGCATGGAATGAAGCTGTTGAGGTGGTGACTGGTTTTGGACTTGGGTATTACTGGGGCAAGAGAGCGGGTGGCTCTGGTGCCGCGAATTATTGGTCGCAAGGGTTGTAGAAGGCCACAGCAATTATTTGGGGCAGTCCCAGAAATTAGCGGCTGATATACCGAAAGTCTTGCCACCTTACGCCTATGCCGCATAGTATCAAAGTTCCCCTCAGGTACCAGGTGCTGCGCCTTATCCAAAGCACCCATCCGCTTGAGAGCGTATCGAGAGCGTACTTCGGTGCTTTTGTCCATAGACAACCAACCTATTCAAGAGTGGGTATGATGGCTGATTTGAATACATGGGCGCGGGCGGTTTCGCTAACCCAACCAGATAGGTGACGTGGCATGCCCATCAGCCGAGCCTCCTGTTCCGCTTTGCTCATTATAAGATCACTCCATTTGATATCAGAGGACATTGGACAGTGTGGCCCCTTGGTCACTTGTGAATTTGAGCCGTTGTATATCCCGTAGCGTGCTTTGATCGGCGAACGTGCATGTCTTGGCACTTTGTAGGGCTGAAATTTAGTTGCCACATTTCTCCCCACGTGGCTATGTGGTGTACATTAGGTCTGAGTTTACGAAGGTTGTAGCAAATGACCTGTCTGTGGCAAAAGTGGTGTCAATCGTAATGTCATCCGCAAACATGACTACTGATTTCGCTTTAACATAGGCCAGATCATTGATGTAATACAGGAACAGCAATGGACCAATATTTGACCCGTGGGGCGCGCCAGCCAGCACTGGTTTAAGCACCTTAAGTTAGCACCATTAAGTTTAAAATTGAATCAGCAATGCATTGCCTTGCCGTTTGTAAACTGACCACATTAGCTCCTATGCCTTGTTGAAATAGCAACGCTACACGCGGGACAGTCCTGTTTGAATCCACATTTTGCTCAATCTAAAGTCTGACCAAAAAATGTCGAACACGGACAGAATATAACGTGTGCTTTTGTTACGAAAAGAACAAATTTCAGCCATTAAGAATAGGTACAGCTAGTAGCTGCTAAAATTATGCCACCTCTCAGTGTTCAACATTTTTTGTTCTGACTTTGATTAAAATCTTGAAAAGGTCCCTACAGTTTCAAAGTAGGGAAAGATGGTCCTAAAAGTGGAATGAACAGCTTTTTACTCATCTTTATGTTGCAGGGTGGTCAAATATTGCGTCTGGCTATGGTTTTCAGTACCTTATTGAGAAAGCCCATTCGAATCTTTAACATCAGAGGTGGTCGGGAAAAACCGGGCCTAAGGTTAAACAAACTTTTGATGCCGTTTTTTGTGTATCAGATTCATAAATTCGTGAATCGGGTATCACCTCAAAACTTGGAGAAAAGTCGACAAAAGTGAATGGAATGAAAGAACCTTTATAGCAAAATTTCAGACCACGTGACGATGTCACGTGACTCTCACAGCACTAATTAATGTGAGTGAATTTTCAGCAAACGATAACTCTGCTACTGCTTCAACTTTGCGTATAGTCATACTTTTGTGCTTTTCTACTTGAACGTTATTTATGTTTTTAACAGTCTTGTCGGGTCTGCATAAAAATTGTTATTATGTGTTTCCGAAGTCGAAGTTTGAGCAATAAAAATCTTTTTAAAAAATTTCTTGCTTTATTTAAAAAACTAACAAATTGTTCAACTGCGCAGAGCTTAAGGCTATAATTGTGCGAAATATAATTGTGGACAAAAATACCGTACCAGGAATTTGTAATGGAATGCCGAAAATTCGGTTCCGTATTCACAATGTCTATATTTTAGTCTGGGGCTGTATTCTCAGAATTACCTGCAGGTAAAGTTAGGCTAACTTTACCCACAGGTAAGGTGAAGGTAAAATCGTATTCTCAAACAGTGACTAAAGCCAACGTGATAGCTATAGTTACCTTTAATTTTCGGGCCAGGAAACTGCTTTATCTTGTTTCGCAGCTAAAGTTAATGTGTTGTGCTAATTTTTAACCTCAACCGTCTACGTTAATCGCGTTTTCAATTTTAACTTTACCTTTACCCACAGAATTAACTTTACCTTCACCTTACCTGTGGGTAAAGTTAGCCTAACTTTACCTGCAGGTAATTTTGAGAATACGGCCCCTGATGCTTCTGAAAATGGCTCTTATGCAATTTTTTTTGCGTAGAAAGCAATAAAATTGTTTTAACGTACGGCTAGTAAAATCTGCGTATCGTCTGTTTGCAAAACCTCGAAAAGCGTTGATGCACTGGCTTACTTACCGAATTTGTTTGAAAGTTGAATAAATTTAATAAATTGTCCAATTTTTTCAATTTTTTTGCTATATATGTAGATATGCACGTCAAAATATCTGAAATAGTACTTTGGGCAACTTGCCCTCAAGATTGATAAGTCATTTCCGCTGTTTTCAAATAAAATGGTCCAAATCCTTGATTCCCGGAGCGCCCCCTTAAAGTCTGTTTCACACGAAGTGGATTTTGAAGGGGATCTCCAGGAGAATTCCCTTGAAGAACCCCTTGCGTCTCAACGCGCTCCGCGCCTTTTTTAAAGGGGATCCACATGCAGTGGCCAATCAAATAAAGTCACATGAGTCATATAATTTCATAGGATGCTTGAATATTCAGTTAATAACGTTTTTAGGACTTTATACATAATTATTTTTAAACATATTATAGTAGACGTTACTGTTCTCATACTACGCATAGATAGGACTTTATACCATTACTGTGTTAAAATTTAATGGAAAATAATAAATATAAGTAATTAATTATTTTGTATATAACATATATTATAACGTATGGATAAATAATACTCGGCAACTTTTGCGGGTATTAGGATAGTTCAAAAATCAATATACAACCACCACAACAATACTACATACTGTGAAACCGTTTAAAAATTCACGCGCGAATCTGCCTCGTGTGAACGGCTTTCGGGGGGGGGGGGGTCTACATGTCCCCACGCGTCCCCAACAAAGTCCCCTTCGTTCCCCATGCGTCTATTCGGGGATCCCCTTGGAGACGCGTGGGGACGCCCATGGGGATCCCCGTGGGGAAAATCCCCTTACAAATTCACCTTATGTGAAACAGGCTTAACACTGTTGACCGGAGGGGGTGGCTGGTTTGGGTGATGTTTGTGGCAACTCTGGTTGGAAAATCGCTCCGCACGCTCCACCATACCATATGACAGAATTATATTTAGCTTATTATATATATTTTATTACATAATTAAGTTTATTACAGATTATTCGTGCTCAAATTAAGTTCTGTCATCATTGCACACTTTGTCAATAAGGGCTTTTTTATACGGAATTATTTCTTTTTTCAGACCTCAGCATTTGACCGGCCTCAGGCTAGTTCGTGACCTCTGTAGTGGTCGGCTGCAGGGAGATGAAGTAGGATCCACGGAAATTACTTTTTCTCCTGGACAACTGAAACCAGGATCATTTACTGCAGATACCAAAACTGCTGGGTAAAACAACTAGTTAATTTTAATTTTGATTAATTTCAGATTCTTTTTAAATCAGGTGATACGAATCACCTGATTTTCCTCTTACTGTTGTTACATTTGTAAGACTTGTAGGTCTCAGCAACAGGCAGGCCCCTGTTCGTCAGAACCTATTGTTTTGAAATTAGTAAATATACCGCCTGCAGTGTTATCAAAAAAGATCTGTTTGAGACAACATCGAAGTGTTTTGTAAAGATTCTTGTTTTTTGAGACTCATAAGTATTTTCCACACTGGGTTGGTTCACAGTGCGATGTTTTCTTTTTCCGTTCTAGCAGTATTGGTTTGTTGATCCAAGTAGCCCTGCCGTGTATGATTTTCTCTGGCGCTGACTGTCATGCCAGACTTTTGGGTGGGACGGACACCGATATGGCACCTCCACTGGATTTTACTTTACAAGTAACTACTTGTATTTGTGATACAAAAATTATGTATTTTTGTAGATATTACTGAAAAAACTGTGGGAAATTACACGTATATTGTATGTACATTTGAAGCACCTTAATCAGTGGTGGGTCAGTTATGATGCCACTTTTTTACTGAAGCATTTCTAACAAAGAATATAACACATTCCTAGGCGTTACCAAGACTGTGGAGCTTGGTTTAGTTGGACTTATTTACTCACTGAGTAATGATACTTTTGTGATAGTAATGGATCTATGGTATGAATTTTTCGATGTGTTCTAGTTTTCTTGAGCAACATGTTATCATTTTGGAATATCTCATTTTTAGATGTTTTTCTAAATTTTGTAGGTCTTCAAGCCGATTGCTGAACGACTTGGAGTCAAATTTTCCTGTGATATAATGCGAAGGTGAATTTTGACGTGTTTCGATTCAAGTTTCTCTTCTTGAGTGTAGCGTTAACCAGGAACAAGCTAAGTTTTTGGCAAAAACTAAGCGTCAAGATCACACTCTCTAGTGTTTCGGGGCCATTATAAATTGTTGACTCAGCGTAACATTACTTCGCAAAATCAGAAGAAACGAAAGTGAAGCAGATTTTTCTGCAGAAATTACAGAAGCTACATTTCAACCCAGATTCATGTCGCCAATCTTTTGTGAGTTAACAGTCAAATGTATTTGCGGACTATAGTGTTTAACGCTTAGTCACCATCACGAAACAGCGTGTATGTGTGTGGGCGTAGGGTGGGGTTATATAATATTATTTCCTCTCTAGTTCGAATTTCATATCCAGGTTCTATTAGTGAATTTAACTAAAATCGCGCTCACCAGCCCCCGCCCGGGTTTCGTCCCTCCGACTCCCCTTTCTTTAAATTTCTTTAGATTCCCGCCATTCAACATTCCTCATTCAACACACAGTGCTAGTTGCAAGGCAGTATAGGTCATCTCGGAAACTCTGACTTCACAGTAAATTGTGTGCAAAACAAACATTCGCATTCAGGTGCTGTAACGACAGTAGTGATGAGATATAACCTTCAGGGCTATAAGCAAATATAAAAATCAGACATAAGATGCGATAAATACCGTTAGACACGAGTTTGGAATTGGAATGTATAAAGCCACTAAACTAGACGTCAGACACTTGCAAGAGTACATAATAGCGTCTCACTCTATATAGAAGAAGAGTGAGACACTCTCCAAACCTGCCTGTGTTCTAGCACAGGCAGATGCGCTGGTCGTTTTCGGGCTACATGCTGATATTCTATGCAACATGTGACTGGCCAATCAGAAGCGAGCTTCTATTCTCTGATTGGCAGACGCCTGTACACGTGCTCCAATCATAAAACGGGATAGGATAAAAGGTTAATAACTCATTATTTATTCATAGTCTGCTTGTAAAAACATTGAAAAACGTTTGCAAATACCTTTGGGGATATTTTGGCAAACTTTCAGCGAAATTGATTGAAAAACTTTGAAGAAATTCAGAAAAGTTTATATCTCAAAAGTTTCTCAATCAATTTCGCTGAAAGTTTGGCAAAATATTCCTAGAGGTATTTGCAAACCTTTTTTAATGTTTTTGCAAGCAGACTATGAATAAATAATGAGTTATTAAGCTTTTATCCCTATCTTAATGCTTATCAACGCATCAGCGATTATATACTAAAGTGTGTTACGCAGGGAATCTACGCGCTGATTGGCCAGTCACATGTTGCATAGAATGTCAACATGTAGCCTGAAAACGACCAGCGCATCTGCCTGTGCTAGAATACAGGCAGGCTGGAGAGTGTCTCACTCTTCTTCTGTATAGAGTGAGAAGCTATTATGTACTCTTGACACTTGTTTGCAATAGGCAAAAATAATGGAAAATAATTCCTAGACTCAATAACGCTTTTTTAAAAACTTTTATGCAGTATTTTACTGTTTGCTCTGTGCAGTAAATTACTGCACTCATCCATAAAGCTGTAAAGTTCATTTGCGGGACCGGTGGCGGACCAGGCCGCTTGGCGGGCCGGTAAAAAATTTGAATTGTTACCTAACAAAATGTTAAAATTGCCAAACATTGCTATAAAAAGTCCCACACCATCGAATAATGTAGTTTTTGTCATAGCGTACTTTTAACTTAAAATTTTAATATAAATAGAAGTTTGCACGTTTACACGTATAGGACTGAAACCGTGAGGGTTGATTCATACGTCAGTAGGGCATTTGGAGAATCGGAAAAGCATGAATTCAATAGTCGTTCTGTCGTGCAGTTTGTCCTCGGTGTATGTTAATGTTTTAAGGAACTGTTGCCGGCAAAGCAAATAATTATGAAAACTTTGAATACTAGGATTCAAACCAAAACTTTTTAAACAAGGACTGCAATATTAAACCACTTGTTAATTCCATGAAGACCTGCACAAACTAAGGCATTTACATATGTAACTTTTGTAGTTTGCTTCCTTGCTAATTATTTGTTTTTCCTGTTGTGCCACAGCACAACAGGTCTCTAATTTTGATTTCTGGCGGAATACACTGGGCTTGTAGTGCAATGTACGTCTGTGCGTTAGTTTGCTTTGCATATTAGAGCTACTGCGCGAGCGTCACATCAATGTCTAGTGCAAAAGTTACACTGTAAGCTGGAAAAATGTCAATGTGCGTTTGTTTAGTTCATGTGTGTCACATAGTGCGCGTGTGTCACATTGCTGATAGTACGGCCCAAGTGTAGTGTCCTACATGGCCAAATTTGGCCAACTTAATCAATTGATGTATATACGTAGTTAGTTAGTTTTGTTTCGGAGAATTGTTAACTGTTCTGCCTAAATGTTGGATGATGAGAAATAAATGAATCTGAAAAGACATTAAAAATTATTTTAAAAAATTTTGAGGGCACATCAGGGGGCACACCATCCTGGTCTTGTGCTATTAGAAATGGTCAAAATGGCCAGCTGACTTGGCCAAATGGCTAACTTGGCCAACTTCAGTTGGCCAACTTGGCCAACTTAAAAATTGCTAACTTGGCCAACTTCAGTTGGCCAACTTGGCCAGCTTAAGTTGGCCAACTCAACTTGGCCAACTTGGCCAACTTAAGTTGGCCAAATCAACTTGGCCAACTTGGCCAACTTGAACATCCGATACTTTCACTATTTGAAATAAAGTCAAGTTCAAATCTCGAAGTTTACTTTTTAAATTTTCATTTTCATTAACTGACTAACTAACTTGAAAAAAATTAACTACAGGATTAGAACTTGACTTCATTTCAAACAGTCAAAGTATCGGATGTTCAAGTTGGCCAAGTTGGCCAAGTTGAGTTGGCCAACTTAAGTTGGCCAACTTGGCCAAGTTGAGTTGGCCAACTTATTGGCCAAGTTGGCCAAGTTGAGTTGGACAACTTAAGTTGGCCAAGTTGGCCAAGTTGAGTTGGCCAACTTAAGTTGGCCAAGTTGGCCAAGTTGAGTTGGCCAACTTAAGTTGGCCAAGTTGGCCAAGTTGAGTTGGCCAACTTAAGTTGGCCAAGTTGGCCAAGTTGATTTGGCCAACTTAAGTTGGCCAAGTTGGCCAAGTTGAGTTGGCCAACTTAAGTTGGCCAAGTTGGCCAAGTTGAGTTGGCCAAGTTGGCAAATTTGCAACAAAGTTAACAGTGTAGGACACTACACTTGGGCCGATAGTACCAACATTTGACCAGATAATTTTGTTGGCAGCATCTTATGTTTCCTGCGAACTGTAGTCATTTTTGGTCATGAAAGAATGAATACACTTCTCACTCATCAAAACAACCCATTCCTACATAATTTGTTGTTAGATAATTAAAACTCTTTCCAGTTTTTGCATAAACAACTTATTGTAAGATTGCATAAAAACGCATTGAACTTTTGCATACACATTTTACAATAAGATAATTATCTGCTGCACAACAGGTTTTAGCTGATTTGCTGGTCAGCTTACTTGAACATAATTCTTTATACTTA
>JASANF010019176.1:0-18805 GCA_030248245.1 Trissonchulus sp. WLG1_4 | reverse complement strand
TTTGGGGGTAACTGTACTGAGCCTGAGGCTTAGGCTTAGTTTGGAAGTTGTGAAATTTATATGTTTTTGTGATGAGCCTTGCTGCACCTAAAGCTACGTGTTTATGTGATGAGCCTTGTTGGAAGGAAAGCCACGTCTTGTTCGTAAACGACATGTAACTGGTTCGTAAGCGACATGACACGTAAACGGCAAACGTTCGCATTTGTTGCATCAGCTTAAGCCAAAGCTAGGCCTGATGCCAAGTGCCAACTCTGGCACAACAAGTCTACGCCTAAGCCTAAATCCACCCTTGAGGTTGAGCCCACCCGTGGGCGCAACTGAGGCGGGGGGGTGGGGGAGAATTTCAAACTGACATTTTTCCAACGTGAAAACACGTTTTTATAGGCTTTCGTATGCGCTGAGTTCATTTTTAGCACTTTCCAAGCGAAAAGACGTTGATATATACCTATTCGAAAAAAATCTACTTTTTGTCGAAATTCATCGTTTTTCGACATATTAGGGCTAATCGTCGAAAATTATGACCTATACAGTCGTAATATCAGCCTGAAGTTTGATTGTCATAAAATAACACATATATTTAATACAGCTCTCTTAGCAACATACATATTTAGCTCATTTATACTAAAAATAGTAATTTTGCCAACTGAAAAGAAGCGAAGTATACATAGTTAAATTGAGCTTGCATATCAAAATTTTTAGATTCTTTTCGCGTATACAATAAATTAATTACATTTTCATATAAAATTAAGCATGGTTAGGCATAAGTAGCGATTTTAACTGAAAGCTAATACCATAAAGACGATTTACAAACGTCACTGATGCTCAGCAGCAAGCTTGGACTGACAGTCAGTTTCGGTTTAAAAGTGCAGCTTTATTTATGATTCAACAGTAGCAAGTGTCCTTTGATTTGATGCAAACAACTAAGACTAAGCCTTTTCTGACCCACCTACTAAGCCTGAGCCTAAGCACTAAGCCTCAGCCTAAGCACTAAGGAAAACCTGCTAATAAGGATCTACAATAAATTTGCTGCATTAAAGTACACCAATCAGCTCCATATTTAAAAAAAATTCCCAACTATGGCCCGAAATTTGCACTGTACCTTACCTGTGCTGTAACGCTTCAATCAGCCTGGCTCGGGTAGCTTCAGAAAATGTTTTGTAACTTTTCAAAGCCTGAACCGATTTACAAAACTTTTTCAACATTTAGTAGCTTAGAAGTTGCTCTTTCAATGGTAGTAGCAGGTCTTAATTTGATTCAGTTTTTTTGCCTAAATCCAATTTTGCGCAAAAAATTTCATGTAAAGTTTAATTTTTTGACAAAGTTTGATTTCCAGCTAAAGCTTACATCCTACAAACTTCTAACCTAGCCTATTCGAAACAGCGTTCAATTTTGACCCCCCCAGGTTTGGCGGATATAGGGGGACTCCGGATCATTAGTCGAAAGAATGCCGTTTTCAGACTTATTCGACCCCTAAGGGGTTTAACACCAATAATTTCACTTCAGATTTTTAGGGGGCGACAGCTATTTTGTGGGTTAGAGATCAGATTCGAGGCATGGCTGACGATGGGGGTTTCATATTTTTATTAAAAGATGGCGTAGGAAGCGAATTAGAATCGAAAATAATTTCTCAGCCCCCCCCCCGCTTCAGTCTGACCCGCGCCATCCATGTTTGGGTGGTTGTGAAAGTGCACACCAAAGTTGGCAGTCTCGGTCTCGGTCTCGTAAAAAACCCGAGACTAGGCTGGTCTCGGTCTCGGTCTCGGTAGGAAAACCGAGACCTGCCATAGGGTGGTCTCGGTATTTCAGATGAGGCTAGAAGTTTTCAAAATTTTTTACGATAACGAAGATTTTTTTACGATTTTCCAAATGGAATGCCAAGCATGGAATGGTCAAAACTGTCTGCTGCAGAAGAATGTCAGTTCACGGGCAAACTAACTTCAAGTTTAAACTTTGTACGTCAAGTAGGGATGGAAGTCTCGGTCTTGGTCTCGGTCTCGGTCAAAACCCGAGACTAGCCCAGTCTCGGTCTCGGTCTCGGAAGTCGAAAAGTCTCGGTTTGTACCCGGTCTTGGTTTTTCAAATCTGTGAAAATTTTTCCTGTGGTCCCCCCTTTGGTTTATGTTTTTTGCAGGAAATTTTTTCGGAAATGTTCATTTCACCAGAAATTCACACCAAACAGTGAGATTCTGTCAATTTTTTCCGAAAACAACTTTACCGTGGTTGTTTAGGTTATCAGTAAACACAGTACATACACAAAAATGTACGTTTATGATTCGGTTTCTTATTTCATATTATCTTTCAAGTCTGTCTGTGTAATTATTGTTATATTTTATTCTTTAGTATTAGTGTTTGGCTGGTCAACTTTTTTAAGCCATTTGGTGGCTTCACATATATACTTAACTGTAATTTCCAATCAATTAGTATATATGAGTTTAACTAAAAATCAAAAAAAATCTGTTAAAGTTCAACTAAACGCACTACTAAGAACTATGCGGTGACACATGCAGTTTGGTATATAGATGAGAAGAGAAGACTCTACTGACTACTCCCAACTAAAATTTAGTCCTAGGGGATTGGGGGGGCCCCACTCACAGGGGTGTCACGCCGGAGGCAAAGAATGAAAGAGCGTCACGGCGCGCAGGTCTAATTTTTGAGCCAAACCCTTTCTATCTTGGGTGTATTTTAGCAGAACATTTGTAATTCCAATACAATCGGAGCTATTTTTAACTAAATTACAGCCAAACAGTGTCAAAATTTGCTATTTTTTGGCAAGAACAAGGACAAATTGCGTCTGTATTGGAACAGGGGTCAAAATTTCACAATATTTAAGAGGACATGGTCCCGCAGTCCCACACAAACGGGGGAAAAACCAGCAATGTAACCAAAATTGTCGTGATGTATATAGCTGTTATTTATACATAAGGTGTCTGACCATGGTCTTGTAATATTACCTACCTAAAAACTTGTAAAAAGTCATCAAATCGATGGGTAAAAAAATGGCAAAAAATGACCCAAGGTCTCGGTTTTGGCGGTCTCGGAATTTGGTCTCGGTCTCGGTAGTCTCGGTTTCGTGGTCTCGGTCTCGGTCTCGGAAAAAAAACCGAGACTTCCATCCCTAACGTCAAGCTATTAATTCAAGTTTGAGCTACATAGATTGGGTTGTCTGACTTAGCGATATTGCATTTGTATGTTGAACCTCTCAAGCATAATTAGAAATACTGACCATCATTTACCAAACAGTGCTAACTTCGTTGTTGATTTGTAACTAAAAATTTGCTGCTTTCAGCAACGTAACGAAGCGCGAATTGGGTGGCAGTTTAATTGAATTTCTTGAGCCCCAACCTATCAACGCATGTGAAAGCATTAAGTATCTGAAAAAACTTAGGCACAATCAAATGCTTTTTGGGCTATGGAGTGGTTGAGGCATAGGCATCAAACCTTCCCCCCACCTAACTGTGTCAGCTGGAGAAACTTTTCTGGTCCGTGATGATGCTTCTATTAGCACTTCTGACAGTAGCACCACTGCACCAGCACGGACGATTCTACGCTGACACCTGAGTCAGACTGTCAAAGTGCAAATATATGTATGCAATGCACTATAAAACACACTGTGGTATGCGAAGAGTGTGCGAAACTTTTAAAACATTACAAAAGTTGACAGAATTGCGGAAAAATAATCCTATAGTCCGGCTGTCAATCACCTACTCTCATGCTTGCGGTCGTTTACAATGTTAAGTTTCTCGCAACTTCGCAAGTCATACACTCATAAACCTAACCTGACGGTCACTTTTTGTAACTTAATCACTATTTTTTCACATTGCAAAGGATCTCAAATTTTTAAAATTGAAACTTGAAAAAAGGACCCCCAAGGGCTGGTCTCGGTCTCGTAGGTCTCGTAGGTGGTATCAAAGATTGTTTTGTTTTTATTTCGTTTTTTATGTTTTATGCTTTTTTTTGCCAGCCCCGACCATTGCCAGTCCTTCGCCTGGGAGTGATCCAGACGGGGAGCCATCAGAGCCCACACTCATGCCCAACATCAAAGTGTTCAGCGGCAGCAGTCATCCGGACCTGGTCCACCGCATCTGCGAGCGACTGGGCATCGAGCCTTCCAAGGTCACCGCAAAAAAGTTCTCCAATGGCGAGACCTGGTCAGTCAGTTTTTTGAATGTTTGTTTTTTACTTTTTTTGTGTAATATTTGTAGAAGTTTAAACCTAAACCTCGTATGCCTGTCACAGATATTATCCGATATTATTGTTGACAGATAAATGAAAGTGAATGGCGACATTTTGATCTGGATTGTCATATCGGTTGCGTCAGTCATGGAAGTTATCCAGTTTAACAGTTTAGTTAGACAGAACGTGTGTAATGGAAAGCAACTTTTAGCGTGCAGCCCATGGAAAACCATTCTTGTGCTAATAGGTGTCAAGCTTTTGAGTTTGAATTTTGACATGTTTCTTTAGGGGAAACTAAGCGGGGGGAAGATTTGGCAGCCAATTTTTTTCGGAGAGGGGGGGTTGCAGCACCTGTCAGGGGGGGGGGGGTGAGCTGACCATCTGACATTCCCCCACGCTCATGTGGGTTGGGTTGGCTGGTCTATTTCAGCGTGGAGGTTGGTGAGTCGGTGCGTGGCGAGGACGTGTACATCGTGCAGTCTGGCTGCGGGAGCGTGAACGACAACCTGATGGAGCTGCTGATCATGATCAACGCCTGCAAGATCGCCTCCGCCTGTCGGGTCACCGCCGTCATACCCTCCTTCCCCTACGCCCGGCAGGACAAAAAGGACAAGGTGCCATAAATAGATTGATATTACTTGTCTGTATGCGTCGAAAACAACAATTATATAGTAGCAATAAAAACGAGAGAACGTTAACATTGGTTTGTGAATTTGATGGTATCAAAGATATTGTATAGCTGGAAAACTTTGGGTATATATATATACCCCTCCCGTTGGTTGTAACCACATCCCTGTCCGTGCCCTTCGCCAGGGAAATTTATACCACTTTTGTGGTCGAAAAAGTAAATCTTTTGTCAAACTTTGTCAAATTTAAAAATAATAAAATTATACATAAGTAAAATGAACGAAACAGTTTCCTTGTGTATTAATAGCTATTTCAATACAAAAAAGACTACAATACTCTGCAAGTATATACTCAAAAGTCTGAATAAAATATATTTATTCCCCCTCTCTCTTCACTGAAAATGTGGATTTCAAGGCTTTGCAAAGACTCAAAAGCTTTTGGTTGTGTTTTGTTTGAGTCTCGAGCTCCGATCTCAGCCAAGCTGGTGGCCAACATGCTGTCTGTGGCGGGGGCCGATCACATCATCACCATGGACCTGCACGCCAGTCAGATACAAGTACATATGCCCCCCCGAGTCACTTTTGGCAGACAGAGTAAAAGGATATATACTATTAGTTTATTTCACTGCTTCGCTGTGTTAATGTCATACATATCTGGGGGGATGGGGTCACCCGCCCAAAATCGACGGGTCGGGGAAGGATCCTGGCAGTTTTTGCGAAAATTTTACAAACGGTGTTATTTATATTGGGCTATTTTTGGTCGATCCGGGGGGGGGGAGGGCGTGTGAGGGTCATCAAAATTTTAGCTCGCTTACATAGGTTATTCGTTTCACACCCTGTATATATATTTCTATATTTCTTATATTATTCATAAGTATATATATTATATTATATAGTTGTACAAAGAAGTTCAAATTTGATAACAAAACGCCCTCTACTGTCTTACAATCGTGAAAATGGCAGCCAAAATTTCGCTGCATGAATTCCCCCACCAAGATCAGATATCTGCCATAGTTTATTCATGATTTTGTTGTTTTTCAGGGGTTTTTTGACATTCCAGTGGACAATTTGTACGCCGAGCCAGCGGTGCTGAAATATATTCGCGAAAATATCAAAGACTGGGAGACGGCTTGCATCGTTTCTCCAGATGCCGGTGGTGCCAAGCGGTGAGAAATACAATAATTTATGAAATTTAGCAGTTATATATATTTGCCTGGCATATTTTTAGTTGGGGGGGGGGCGTTTCAGATGGGGTGCGCCTCCATAGCCCAAATTTTTTTACGAAAGTACGTTGTAGCGACCGTACGTGAGGGGGGGGGGTACGGAGCAACTTTTCCGTCAGTTTTCGCTCCGTGAGCCACTATTTTACCGATTTAATACCGTCTTGAAGTTGAAACACGTATTTTGTCGCGGTGAGCAACTTGCCAACAATCTGGGGGGGGGGGGGGTGAAGCACCTGTCTGGGAAGGTGGTGATGCCTTCTGGAGTGGGGAGTGGTATCCCAGCCACGGCCCTACGCCCATGTATGGTAGCGACGTTTCAGCTATGGTGATGTCGCTTTGGTGATTACTTTGTATGCCTGATTTTAGGGTGACAAGTATAGCCGACCGTCTGAACGTTGACTTTGCTCTGATCCACAAGGAAAGAAAGCGAGCGAACGAGGTCGATAGAATGGTGCTGGTGGGCGACGTGAAAGACCGGGTGGCCGTGTTGGTCGACGATATGGCCGACACCTGCGGCACCATCTGTCTGGCCGCCGACAAGTCAGTCTACACTGTGTAGACCATAGTAGGAGTCTACAGAGTGTAGACCATAGTAGACTAGTGAAGAGTGTAGACAGGAGCAGACGAGTGCAGACTGTAGATTTTAATTGACAAGTGCAGACTGTAGGTCATAGTTCACAAGACGTGCAGAATGTAGACCGTAGTTGATGAGTGCAGACTGCAGACCGTAGTTTACGTGTGGAGACTGTGTAGACCGTACTGCATACCGTGTTTCAGGTAAAGAAGCTAGTGACCATGTTGTTCAACAATATGGGCGACACCCGCGGGGTAGCTTATGTAGTATTGTATTCTAGACTCTCAGAAGCCGGCGCGAAGAAGGTGTACGCCATTTGCGTTCATGGTATTTTTTCGGGTCAAGCTATCGCGCGTCTGAACGGGTCCAATTTCGAGTCAGTCATCGTGACCAATACCTTGCCGCAGCAGGAGAATATGAAGGACTGCTCCAAAATTCAGGTGCGTCACACTCTACCTACATAGGTTTTTTTGAACATCAACCCTGTGCAAATGGTGTGTAAATAAACAATTTGCTGGGCGTTGGAAGGGGGTAAATTTTGAAAGTGTACGCTTTGGTAATTTTTAGTAAACATTTAGTTAAGTTTATTGGGCGTCTTGTTGACAATGCTCGTACGAGCGGATTACTACAAATATTCTTAAAAAAATTGATTAATTTGTAATTATTAATTAATTGATTAACATAATGTTTGTGTTTCAGTGTATCGACATTGCCATGATTCTGGCGGAGGCCATTCGTCGAACACACAACGGGGAGTCAGTATCTTATCTCTTCAGCCATGTCCCCCTTTGATCCCCCCCCTACAAAGCCTGGTTCGTATTCGTCCTTATGCTTGTCCCTGTCAGTTTGTCCTTCCGCAGTTCCAAGAAAACTAAGTGGTCAAATTCAGCATTTAGTTTGTGTGCAAAAGTTTAGACGAACAGTTTTGTTACTGCTTCACAATAGCTGACCGAAAATTGTCCGTGTCCCTAAATGTTCTTGTTGTTCTTAAGGACAAATGAACCGGGCTTAAGCCACCCAGAGACCTCTTTTGCAGTAGACAAACTATGCTCATAATGTGCTGTTTTTTCGTGTCCTATTCGTATTGTATTGGGAATTCTTAAAGTTGGTGATCGGAATGTCTTTCGTACCTGCGGTATGACAGTTGTGACGGTTGCCCATTTTCAGATATTTGCCCTTAGACTTCAGGCTTTAGGTTTAGGTATTTTCTTTTTCGTCTCTGATAACCCACTTTAAGATACCCTTTTATTGTTGGTAGGATGATATTATATCGTGTTCGGACAGTTGGAGTCTCGGTTTTGCGGGTGAATTTTATTCAGTGATCTGAAGGGTTAAAGGCAGTTTCAGTTATGCAATTATAGTAAGAACCTTCTTCCCCCAAGAATTGAAGTAGGGGATGTATCTGTTGTAATGTCATGACGTTTTTGTTTTTGTCATCTTATGAACACATCGGGCACAATTTTTTGTTTATTTGAAGGAAATCTAAACAAAGATTAGAATAAACAAATATTGAAATTGAAAATATTGTTAAAGAAACCCTAAAAAGTCGAAAAAGTTAAAAATTGTTAGTTTAGTTTATCGCCCGACATACTATACTGACCGTGCAAAAACTTGAAAAAGTTTTGCTTGCTCCCATTATTATGAAAATATAATTTTTTGTGGAAATCAACTGACATTTTTTATTTTTCATTTTTGCGCAATTTGTACGTAATTTCATGTGGATAATATGAGCTGAATCCTATTTCAATGAACTTACAGGCCCACTGTTATTGTGAAAATTGTTAGTGCTAAACGATAAATTAAGTTATTTGTAGTGAAAATATATGTCTTTTTTGATTACTAATCACCTGATTTTTAAATCCAATTTTGACACAATTATGGTGAGCCTCTGTGTTTATTGAAATAGGTCGCTGATAGTAGAGTGAAGAAACTGAAGTTTATATAAAGACTCTGAATTATCCCTGGTCAGCTTATTATTGACAATTGTGTATTTTGTCTCTTTTTTGTCACTGCTGATTTTTTTATTTTGTTTACTGTCCATTATCTCATTGTTTCAGCTAGAGATGGGACCGGTTCCTGTTTCATGTTTGAAAGCGGATCCAGTGAAACCGGTCCTGTCTCTAGTTCAGACTGTCGTATTTTGTGGTTCTTTGCTAATCTACGACTTTCTACTTTTCATTTTTTGACAATATTGCTTTGCTAGCAGTTAATTATTCAAGCCTCAAGGTGATGACTGCGGGCTTATGGTGGAATAGTGAAAAAACTGACTGCAGATTTGTCTGGTTTATTTTTTCATGATTTTGGATCGTATACAGACAGGCCATCATCGGTGCATGTACTTGACTAGGAAGTGTATATTATGTTGGCTATATTTCAGGGCGTATGGTTAAGTCTGACCCGAGATATAATATTTTTTGCAACGCTGGTTGTTCTGTCTCAACAATTTTATTGTATCGAATTCACGTGCATAACGTATGACTTTGTTTTTGCTTTTTTGACTAAAATTTCTAAGCTGTTTTTTAGGTTAGATTCTAGAAAATTTGCAGCCAACTTTGAGAAGTCATGCAACATGCAAGTGAGGTAGCTTCCATTTAGTGCAGCTAGCATTTGTTTCTGGTTTCGACGACAAAATTTAATCCTCAAAACGGGTGCTCAGTTGCAACTAGACTGTGCGGAAAACTAATGTGCCATATAGACTGTGTACTGTTCTGATCACTCTATTGCTCGTTGACTTTGACAAAATTGATTTTTTTCCTACACGCAGCAATACAGTAGGAATTGTGGTATATATATTGCTGAAGTTTTGCTAATCGTTCTGTTACAGATATAGTAAAATTCTGTGTTGTATGATTGGTTGTAGTAAGTGTAGCATTGAGGACAGTGACATGGCACGGAAAAAGTCAAGGGTCTTTGATAAACCTGGCTCAAGGGGGGGCTACCCAGGTGGCCAGGTCAAAAATCAAAGTTCTCCAATTTTGCTTATTTTCACATATGTTACTCCCCCAAGGCACCCTGACCTCAGATAAGAACAATTAAGCTTGAAGGTGCCATTTTGGTTCAGTGCGTTTGTCAGTGTATTTACATAGGCAAAAGTACGCAAAAAAGGCTAAAAGTAGCCCTTAGTTGAACAGTTCCCGCACAAACCACATCAAGCCAATCAGGCTGAAACTTGGCATAGTAGCAGCTCACCTCACATGTATGCCCAAAATCGTATGATCCGGATTTTCTATATGTATTTTCAATTCTAAATTCGAGGGCGAAATGTCAAAAAATGGCCGTTTTTTAGGCCCGCCAAATTTGAGTGATTTTACGTTTGGCGTCACTGCTCAGGCCATAAGCAAAAATTTAAAAAAATGGATCATAGATGTTGAGATATGACATTAGGCTATCGAATCATGTAAAAATCAGCTTCGTCAGGATTAACAAAAATTTCGAGTAAAGGAACGCCTTGTGAGCACAAAAAACTTTTTTTGCGCCTATGATTTACACGTAAATTTGAATTTTTGGATTTTTGGAAGCCCCTTGTGAAAAATTGGCAAAAGCATTGGTTCCAGTTTGTTACATCTGCGATGCACCTCCCCTGGGACTAGACTGTGTGCAAATTTGAAGCGAAACGGAGAACCTAAAATTTTCACTTTATACAGGTACCCCCCTTAATGTGGCATATTTTTCGGTATTTAACGAGTAGACAAAAATGGGAATTTACTGAACGTCGTTTCGTAATTTTGGTCGTTGTCATTTTTTACAAAACAACCTGAATTGTAGAATTTCTTGAGGTTGCGTTTTAGCTCATTAAAATTTAACGAAAAGAGATAGCTGCTCTGTCACCGGGCATAAGTTTCAACTGAGCTAAGACCAGGGTTTAAGAAAATCGACAAACTTCGTAACGAATCGGGTAATATTTAACTCAAATGCAAAACGGAAGTGTAGAACCCGAGTTTAGCGAAACCACCTTAGTGAAATCTACCCATAATTTCTTGGTTAATAATTAATATTGGTTAGTAGGTTGTCGATTGCTAAATAATCAGTCACAGGTGACTCCTGGTGTCAAATTTTCAAGAAGCCTCGTAAACAGCATTCTGTACTGTGTAGAGGGTTAATATTTAACCCAGTTGGTAGAACATTCCGTCGAGCATAATTAGTTTTTATCAAATCTGTGGTGCTAACCGTACCCCAGTGCTGCCTGTCTTGCTTATTATTGAGGACCAGTTACCGCAATTCGAAATTGCATTTGCACCTTGAAAGATACCGCACCGCACCGGAGCTGTTTAACGTAGGAAAATTGACTTGCCCAAAATTACATGATGATTCGATATTCCGAACATAGTAATGTCGTGGCTAAGCTCAACCTGAGACTACTGTTTGGAAAGGTTGGCAATTTATCCGGATGAGACTGCAAAAGCTATATTAAGTACGTAGGCTGTTGAATGTTGTAGAAGGATCAGCAGTTTTATCTAACACCTTTCGATAGCAGTCTCATCCGGCTGAATCGCCAACTCATCCAAATAACAGTTTCTGCCACGACATATATAGGCGGCCTCCGAGGAGGTAAATTGACAGGTCCACTGTGGCCATATATAGCCATTGAGTATCATTAAGATCTCCCAACTTAAAAATGCTCAAAAGACGCCTTCAGTTTGGCTTGTGCAAATAATTTTTACAAAGGTCTATGGCAAGTGCCTCTTTTGATGGACAGCAAAGAATCCGATGGCACTATTTGGTTGTTTCTTTTAAAAGCACGGATCAGGTTACAATGTTTTAATTGGCTTAGCCTGTTGGGCTTGAGAGGCTCAAGTTTTTGCTTGGAGTTCGGACCACTTGTGTGTTCTGAAAATAATCTGGACCCCACCTGCGGCTGTATCGATTAGAATCGATTTAATCAGTGAACCCTTGATCTCTCTCTCTAAGTTCGACCGCAACGGAATACTTCGGAGAAGTTGGGCCTGATCAGTCCATCATTCCCCCCGGTGATGTTTGGGCCGACCGGCGAATAAGTTGTGTTCCGGTTCAAATTTTAGATAAAACACATTCATCCAAATCCAGTGTGTCATTTTGGCTCAACTTAGCCTACAATATGTAGGTGCAGTATGCTCAGGGCAGTAAGGAAGGGCCTGGCAATTTATGATAAGGTTGTAAGTAATAAGTATGTCATTTTGTTTCTGGCAGCGCCCCCAGCTAGCAGGCTTGTCAGGGTTCATGCGATGTGTATATGAGAAGGGACAGTGTCCCGTACGTAGTTGAATGAAACAGGATTTTTCGCTGTTTCTTGTCCAAGCCTGCCTCTTTTTGTAGGCACCGGTGTTATTCGTTTGTCTATCCTACTGTTTCTTCTCGCAAGGATACCCGTGCGTTCTCGTTTTGTTCTTATGCGTATAAGCATCTTGTGTCTGTGAGTCAGCTTCGTTGGTCTGTTGCTTGATCGTGCTGTGCACATCCTATTAATTGAGTAACCTGTACATTATAAGCAGCTCGCTTCTGATTAGCCGTATGATAGTATGGTACTTGTGCAAGAAAACTAGAACAAGTGAACTAATTTTCTTGCGCTCTATCATAGGCAGACAGAAGAGTGTCTCATTCTCATGTGCTCTTGATATTATAGAGTCCTGCCCGGGCCTGTAGCGGGCCGCGGGCCGGGCCCGGGCCGGCCTTTTCAGAAATGGACCCGGCCCGTAAAATTCCAGGCCCCGGGCCGTGCGCGGCCTGCCGGGCCTAGACATCCGCAAGCCCAGGGCCGTCTCGAGCTTCGGCAACGTGTGAACAATGACTGCATTGCCTATATATAGATTTTTACAAGTGCGCAGGCACTTATACTACACTCAGACGCACACACAATGCATTGTCTCACTTGATGAAGTCTGTGCCGGGCCGGCCCGCCGCCCGCGGTCCCCGGGCTTGCTCGGGGCCGGCCCGCGGTCCCCGGGCCGATCGGCCCGCAACGGCCCGCCGGGCCTGTAGCGGGCCGCGGCCCCATGTCGGGCCCGGGCCAGGCCGGCCCGGGCCGCGCCCGGCCCGGAAAATTTGCTAGTGGCAGAACTCTACTTGATTTGATAATATATACCAAAAGTACATACCTAATGGGAATATATAGTGTGACTCTGCAGTACTGCACACGTTTTGAGGCCTAGCTGCGCGGACAGGCCCGAAAAAGGCTACAACTGTGGGAGGGTACCCCCCTACACGAATGAACACATAGGTCTCAATTGTGGGGAGACCCCCCACAAATCAACCCATAGGTCTCAAACATGGCCCCCCCCACCTTTGAGGGTATGATATGCCCTCATTTGTGGGGGGCACCACATTTGAGGGTATACCCTGATTTGTGGTGGGGACCTTCCACGTTTGAAACCTATGGGTCATTGGGGTCGTCCCGTAGTTGTGGCCTTTTTCGGAAGATTGGTCGCAGACTCGCAGCGTACCGCGGCGGCCAAGCTGGGGTCCAGAAGAGAGGCGTACCTTTAAGCATCCTGCTTTTCGTATTATGAACTCTTGCTAATGCATTTCTTTATAGCTATCGTCTGATCAAAAAATCTTGGAGCCATGAGAGAAAGAGAAAATGCGATTTCATCACCAAAAAACCAACTTCAAACATCAGCAGTCAGTGAGTTGTCACAAAAATCACGCCACTTGTTTTGTCTGAGTGTTCAGCAATTATGGTAAGACTTTAAATTCATCGGTCTAATCTTTCTATAATGGTCGACGTCTCAAAACTTTGCCCAGTGATATCTTAATTTTGTCGGCTGAACGATCGTAAAGGTTGTGAATACCATTCGGTCTAAATCCCTAAGGTCAACCTATCATGCATCCTCATCAAAACTAATTGTTATTAATTTATGGTTTTTCAGCTTTGCCCTCATCCTAACTTCGCTTTCGGAATCATTAAATTTTGCCTAACCTCGTCTCATCAAAATATCCAGCAGGCATTTTACTGTTCGTTCCGGTTGCTTTTCAAAACCGAGATATTAATGATACGCTTTTCAACGTGGATAAACGGATTAGATTTTCAAATTTAATTGCTTAGTATATGTAACTTCTTTCAAGGTTGATATAGATTGACATAATTCATGTTGCTGGGAGCATCAGTAGGGTTGTTTCAACTATGAATATATTTTCAATTTCATTACCATTATCAATTTTTGCCTGAATATTTTCAATTTTAATATCATTATCAATTTTTGGCTGATTATTTTCAATTTCGATGTCAATTAATAAGTGGAATTGAAAGTGGGTTTCAGTGATAAATGAAATGAGTGAAACAACTTTAAGCGGAAAGTGTTTTTATTATATACTCAGTTGGTATGTACTTGGCATGTAACCTAATCAAACTGCATATAAATCTATAGCCCTACTGAGGATACTGTGACCTGTGTATAGCCTCATAAAAATGTTGTTGTTTGAGTACCTACTACTCTGGATATCTAAAATATTATAAAAATGCCCTTTCACCAAGGGCAGCAGTGTGGGGTAGAATAGGAAAGTTGGCTGATCTATAGCGGAAAAATGCTAATAAGCTTATTAAACAGTCGGGACAAGCATTTAACCGAATAGGGAAACTCAGCTTGCTGAATGAAACAGCCAAGTCGTCTGAATAGCAATCGCCCTACAACACGTTAGTACTTTCTACACCCTATTGGCTCAAATGGTGGGCAAAACATTTGCTCACTTTACTAGCACTCAGAACTTAGGTCAGGTGTATAGATTATAAAGTTATATGTACTCTGCAGATATATACAGGTATACCTATTTCAATTAAATTTCTCCATGCGCAAGCTAATTTTGTTTCTTTTCTAAAAATTACAAATGAGTAATGGCGTATTTCAACTTAACATTATATTATTATATCAGCATTAACTACTAAAATTCAATACGAATCATAAAATGTTACAATACAACCGTATAACTCTAGTTAATACAAATATATATATATATATATATATATATATAACTGTAGAAAATACAAATATATAACTGTAAATTTATATAAGCTTAAATTATATAAATTTACATACGTAACCATAAAGATGAATGGCGATCAATTGACCCTCTTTATATTATAGGGGTGGGCGCGGTAACGATTTTTGACTACCGCAAACAGCAAAAATTACCGCGGTTTTTGCGGGAATGACGCAAAATATCGCGGTAGCCGCGATACAAAACGTCTGCGGTTAAGGAACGATAAATTCATGTATCCGTTAACTGCAAATTTTAGTCTCTAATGGAACCTTTTGGGTCTCTAAAGGCTATTTGTGTGCCTATAAAGTTGTCCCGTAGTATGTCGTCACCTTAACTGGACAAAAAGCTCAGTCTTAGGGGAAAGTTTTAGTAAGCATCACGCAAAAGATTTCAAGTAAAGGCACCAGAGGTCAGGTGAAGCCTGTTTGTGCTTCAACTGAAAATTAGCTCCAACTCAGACTTAAGTTATTCCGATTTGTGTAATTAATAATACACTCCATACCCAGAGCATCCGAAACAGGAACTTCATCATTTATGATTTCTGCAGTGGCTTGTCTGCTAATTTACATATTAGTTGCATAATACTCCCATAATATTTACGTTATGCCAAGTAGAACATAATAGGAAGAGTGTGACACTGGCCACGTTTGTGGCCTAGCAGCGCGGACATGCTGCGACCATTATCTTCCGAAAGGCCACAACTGTGGGGGGTACCCCACACGAATGAAGGCATAGCCCTCAAGTGTGGGGGGGGACCCCCCCCCCACAAAATCAGACCAAAGGTCTCATGTGGGGCTGGGGACCCCCCCACAAATGAGGGTATACCCTCAAATGTGGGGGGACCCCCCCACGTTTGGTGCAACCTAAAAAATGCCTCGGAGACGCCCTGCCGCCACTTTTCAAGGTAAAATTTCGTTCCTAGGGGTATTTTGAAGTGCTGAACACGAATCCGGGGTCCATTTTTGCCTAGAGCCCTCGTGGACCCCGCCAAGCCCCCTTCCCAACGGTACCATGTTTTAGTGGGCCAAAGGGGTCAAATTTTTGAAATTGAGATTTTGCTGTTTCTCGGGGTAATTTGAGCCCCTGAACACAAATCTGAGGTCTATTTTTGCCTAGGACCCTCCTGGGCCCCCCTGTGACCCACTCCGGGTATCCCCTCTATGAGGTCCTAAGGCGTGAAATTTTCGAAACTGAGATTTTGGTAGTGTTAGGTGTAGTACTGTAGTATGATCCGCGGAACACAAACTTTAGGTCAATTTTTGCCTCGCACCGTGTTGGACTTTACTACTGGGTCTGTACTGTCTGTACTTTTCTACCGTAAGAATTGTACGTAACTACATAATCTGCCTGTACCAAAGCCTCGTAAAAATCTGCTGCCTAGAGGGTGTAGCGAATAGAAGTATGGAAAAGAAAGCCGCCTAAGATATTTAAGTCTAAGAGGATCCTAAACGGAAGTGGACTCCGGATTCGTGTTCGGGGCCAAAATAACATTTACACATGAAAAATTTCGATTTTTGACAAAATGACCCCAAGTTGGTACTGTAGCCCGTGGGGGTCAACTGGGTCCGCGGTGACAAAAATGAGCCCCAGATTCGAGTTCAGCACCTCAAAATACCCCTGGGAACAAAATTTCACCTCAAAAAGTGGCGGCGGGGCGTCTCCGGGGCATTTTTTAGGTTGCACCAGACGTGGGGGGGGGTCCCCCCCACATTTGAGGGTATACCCTCATTTGTGGGGGGGTCCCCCCCACGTTTGAGACCTATGGTCTGATTTGTGGGGGGGTCCCCCCCACAGTTGAGGGCTATGCCTTCATATGGTCGCAGCATGTACACCAGCGGCCAGACTGGTGCAGAAGAGTGGCATACTCTTCCTATTATGTACTCTCGGTTATGCTAACCAAGTTTGTCATCACAGTTTTGTTTTGCAATCATAGTATGTAGATACGAAGGAAATATATACTGGCCTAGGTGGTATACGAAATCAGTAACAATATCAGGAAGTCAGTAAAGACTTCCACATAACAGTCACAGCAATGTGACGCACGCGAAATACCTAAACCACATGAGCTAAACGCACGCACTGGAAAAGTTATTGCTGATTTCTATGTACATAACTTCTATGCTAGACAACGCTGTGACGCACGCGCAGTTAATCCAAAGTGCACAGCAAACAAACGCACACATACTATCCGCCAGAATCAAAATTAAAGACCTGTTGTGCTGTGGCACAACAGGAAAAACTAGCCTTAACTATTTAGCTGGAGCCGTTACCGCGGTATTACAACAAATACAACATTTACTGTTACCGTAACGAAGTTTTATATATTCGTTAACGCAATTTTGTTTCAAATTTCACATTTTGGGCCTTTAAAGGCTAACTATGCGAACTATACTTAGCGGCTAACTGTGGCCTCATAGGTCATTTGAACAGAAAGCACGAATCTTTATCTTTATACAATTTGTTGTGAGTGTGAAGAAACAGAGTCGTATCCTTACCAGACATAAACCTAGCGGGTTTTTTAACCCAAGAGCATGTAAAAAGTCCCGGGTCTATGGGAAAGCAACAAGCCAATGTAACTCTGAAAACTAAGGGTGGATTTCACAAAGGTGGTTTAACTAAACCACGGTTTTACGTAAGTTTTCATATGATTAGCACATAATTTCATTACGAAATATCTCCTGTTTCGTTACGAATTTTGTGGGATTTTCTTAAACCATGGTTTTAGCGCAGTTAAAAATTGAAACCTGCAGCACGGCAGGTTTCTGTTTAGCTGGAACTTGAGCTGAGCTAAAACCATGGTTTAAGAAAATCTCAGGAAATTCGTAACGAATCAGGCTATATTTCGTAATGAAATTATGTGCAAATTATATAAAACGTACGTAAAACCATGGTTTAGTAAAACCACCTTTGTGAAATCCACCCTAATAGTTCGTACCCCAGCGGCCAGAATGGCCAGCAGACCACCGCTTATGGTGTGGTTGGTTCTGGTGATGATTGATTTTGGTCAGTGTTGATTGTGCAATTTTAGCATGTATGCGCTTTTTATCACCTTTGTACACTACACAGTATAAACAACATACATCCAAATAACCCACAGTATTGTATTGCCCCTTCAGTCATTAAAACTGGTGACAAAATTCAATTTCAACTTTAAAGAAAAATATCTTGGCAATTTCAACAATATTTAAAGACAAGCATAAAACAGAAGTCGCACGGCACTGCTTAAAAAAAGAAACAAACATAAGTATTTAAAGTATTAGTCTTTTGTTAGTTCAAACGGTTGATTAATCACTGTTTTTAACTAAAAATCACACTTAGGTCCCCTATTTTTGCTTTAAATTTGTGCGGTAACCGCACTTACCGCGCGGTAACGGGCTCACTTACCGCATACCGCAAAATTGCGGTTACCGCAGCGGTAACCGCTGTAACCGCAGATACCGCGCCCACCCGTATTATATTATATGGATGAACAATTATTTCTTCTGGACATTAGCTTGCCTAGAAAATAACATCAAGAACCAATGAAGTACACTAGATCTAAAGTACACGCCACACGGCACTTTTCCGGCAACAGGCAGCTGATGATAATGGCTGATTAATTTGCGCAAGAGGGTGTAGAAAAGTACTAACGTGTCGCAGGGCCACTGTTATTCTGATGCAACTCTTGTCCGCTTCATTTAGCAGCTAAGTTTCCCTATTCTGCTGCAAAACTTGTCCCGACTGTTTAATAAGCTTATTAGCATTTTTCTGCCATAGATCAGCCAACTTTCCTATTCTACCCACACTGCTGCCCTTGGTGAAAGGGCATTTTTATAATAATCCTATTTCTTTTTCCACTGCATCCATTTTACGACAGGAAAGCTGACACTTGAAATTATGAAATGAATATATTTGTATGAAAATAAAACATTCTGAAAAATGATAAGTCGCGCATGTATCTTCTATCTACTGTCACTTCTCTCTACTACCACTTCTCTCTACCACAACTTCTATCTAACGCCACTTCTATCTACTAGGATTACTGTAATTTTGTATTACCTATTCATTAAACAATCAGGTCAAGTCATGATGTCAATTTCGCGGTTAAGGAGAGGGGGTTGAACAAGGGCTACGTGTTTAAGGGAAAATTTTAGGTTCTCCGATTTGCTACTAATTTACACACATTGTGGCCCCCGTAAATAAAGATAATAATATAATAACATAAAAATATTCAAAAACCGAATAAACTTTATGTTTATAAACCAGGGCTGTTTCTTTCA
>JASANF010019173.1:0-14404 GCA_030248245.1 Trissonchulus sp. WLG1_4 | reverse complement strand
AGTTACGTATTGCTTATATATATGTTATATACTCAGGGTCCCACCCTCGTTTACCTAGCCCTTTTTGTACGTCCATTTGGTATTGAGTTCGTAGTCACGTTTGGTTGCCATAGCAACAAGTGCGCAATCGAGCCTAGATTATGCATATTTTAGTGATATTTTAAGAACCTAAATTTAGTCTAAAAAGTAGTTTAATTATATTCTAGTTATGTTTTGAGTTCTATTCCAAAAGGGGAAACTTAGTTTAAGTCTAAAATGATGAGTTTGAGTTTGAGTACTAAAAAGAGTGCCATGCAAGCTAGTTGGTTGTCTTGAAGGGAACTATTGCCGTCGGTCTTGTTTAAACTATTGGGGGAAATTATAGACTTCGACATGGAATAATTCTAGGCTGCTGACGCTCCTGAGTTAGGGGTTTAAATTTGTCCTTTTGTCCACCATTATTTGCGTTTTTTACATTGTATTGCACGGTTGGTTCACTGTCTAAATTACTGGGTGATTCAGGCTCGTCAATAAAGCCTTTGTTTTAGTTGTTGTCCGAGTTTAATGGTCTGACTTTTGGGTTTTGTGTTTGCGTCACTAGGGCCAGTAGAGCTATTTCTTAGAGTGCTCCCGAACTTGTTTTGAGCAGTTTCTACCCCAGTAGTTTCGACGCTCTAGCGTCAAGTTGTTATCACTGCGCGCCCTCCGGCACAGTTAGGCACCGGTCATCATTTTGAGAATTAGCCCGCTAGTTCATGAGGAGTACATAACACCTGGAGCCGCAGTATAACAAAGTGGCGACCGTGAACTAGGCTTTGGAGCACCAAAGACGCCTCGACATGTGCCCAAATTTCGAATTTTTGTTTAAAATTTACTGAATTTTTGTGTTTGTAACCGGCTAAAAGCCCGGTCAGTGGAACCTATTGCGCAAATACCTTCCCCCCCCCTAAAATACGAGTATAAATACTGGTTTTCCGGTGGAATTTGGGTAAAATTTTGGGATAACTTCGTGAAATTGGAAGCAAAACAGTAAGTTTATTTATTTTATATGATTTTAGCTTTTTTTTGATTTTTGTGAATTGTAGCGGAATTCTTACGGACTTTTGTCAGGGGAGTAGAGTGTAAGAAGGGGGCAAGTGTTGACCGCTCCTAGCCCCAAAATTTTAATGTTTATGACGGAATTCTCCCCCCCCCCCTAAGCCTAAGCCTAAATCTGATCTGCGATTTTTGAAGAGGGGTCTGCTGCAAAATTTAGCGACCAAAAGTAAATTTTAGTGCCAGAATCGGAATCGGCGGTGGTGAAAACCCTAGAAAACACATTTTCCGTAAAATTTTTGGCCGATTTTAGTTTGATTTTGCACAAAAAACATTTCAAGTTACACTGTTGGAGGACACCATTTTGAGCAACACGTGCGTACAATAATGTATTTATCTATTCACTACGTTCCTAGATAACCTAAGTTATGCCAAACCAGACTGCCTAGACACAGATACTAATGATGTTGCCACACCAGCCCTGAGGCTGTGGGTTCCGTACAAGTCTGGGTCCAGGTTTTGTTTTTCCGCTATTTGTTTGACTATTTTGCGGATTGTCCGGTAAGATAGCTGTTTCCCTGTGGCTTTATGTGTCTTTGATACTGAGCTATACGTTAAGGATTGTAACAGAAATTGTTCGGCCCCGCTAAAATGTGGCAGAAAAGATATGTAAGACCGAATAAAAGCAACTGGGCACATTTCATTTCCGATCACTGGAATAGTGGTAAATTGACCGTTCCGAAGTTGGTCTGTCTTACTGCAGCGTATTTTTACTGCTAGATAGTCGCGTTCAAACTCTAGGTCCGAGAGACGAATGTTGCGAACTTCGTCAGCTCGACACATGCCGACATACCCAAGTACGAGTACTACCGCAGATCTCAAATTCGGCAGCGACGGATTTGTGCCGAAGTCCCGCAGAGCAGTCTGTATGGTTTCTTTCGAAAAGGGAGCCTTTTTATTAGTTGGTTTGGCTAATAAACGCCGCAGTCCACTGACAAATTTTTGAAAATACCCACACTGAGAAAAATTGTCTCCTTTGGCGGTGAAGGAGTTTACCCAAGCTAAAGCTGCGGAAATAGTGGTGACAGAGTTCGGGCTTGATATTTGGGGGATTTTGAATAAAAGAAAAATGCCGGCTCGAGTCGGAGAAATTGGCATCCACTGTTCCTCGGGGTGAATGCCAGTATGCCATATTTTGTACTCCTTAACATACGTTGTGTAGGTTTTCAGTGTGTTTAGACTCTGGGCTGAGCACATAATCTTGGTGAAGGCGGCTCTCTCTGCTTCGTTTGTATTTTCCGCCCGCAGATCCTGATACCATGCCGAATCTTGAATCAACTCTGAAAAAACCAAGTTGGTTCAAGATCGGGTTGGGTGGGAGGGTTGTACCTAGGTTTGGTTTACGGGTAGGTACTCCTGTTTGTAACTACCACGTAAACCTGATGTCTTTGGGCATATGTTTCTCGTAACTGATTCCCTTATCGTATTGCTCATTAAGATTCACCTAATTTGCATATTCAAATTAGTTTCCTGCTGCATATGCATATTAGGTGAATCTGTATGCATACGTACGTCTGGTTTGGCATAACAACGATTATCTATTCACTACGTTCCTAGATAACCTAAGTTATGCCAAACCAGACTGCCTAGACACAGATAACTAAAGCAAAGGAGACGCACACAGCAAAAAGTTCATTCCAAATAACGGCATTAGTTTTTCACAGCATTTTCGTTTTATTTACTTTTCCAACAAAACAAATAACAAGGAAAGTTTGTAGTTTTCATTGCCGAATACCGCTAGATTCTTCGTGCCCGGGACTATGATTTGTTGTCCCTGTTTTACTATAAAGTGCAGTTTGATGAATTGCCGGCAAAACTGTTCTGCAAATAAGAAAGGCATGTACATTGCTGACTGCCAGTAAGGAAGAACCAGGAGCATTTTCATATGGTGACCCAGAAATTTCTGTAAAACTTTTACGGCCAATTTTGGGGGAGGTACACAGTAGGCGGTTTCGTTGTCCCAATTTTGCTTTAGAGAGTCCACTCCCGATGTACCCGGACAATGAAACCGAGAAAAAAATCTGTTAACTTTCCGATTGTGAGAATTTGCAAATAAGTCTACAGTAAACGGGCCAAACTTTTTGTTCAAAACGCAAAAAAAATTATTGTGGATGCCCCAATCGTCGCTATCGTGAAACTTACTCCAGAAGTCTGCTAATTCATTACATTCTCGGGGTACCCATCTGATGGCTAATTCTATATCATAGTGAGAGCATATGTCTGCTATTTCTAGCGCCATGCTATGCAACTCCGGTTTCATGGACCCTTGTCTGGCAATCACTGGCACAGCCTGGTGATCTGTGGACCAAAAAACTTTGTTTTTTTGGAGAGTTTCTGCGAAAGTCTTGAGCCCGTAGAGAAGCATGTAAAGCTCTCTAAATGCTGAGCTTGTGTTTGCCAGACAAGGCCATGAATCATGCGCAACTTTCGGTAACGAACCTGCTTGAAAAAGCACTACTGCACCTGCATTATTACTAGCGTCTGAGAAGACAGAGAAGCAGGCATGAGAAGCTGTTTTAGCCAAGTGGCGTTTGCTGAGATTGGGCAACTTTGACGTCCAGAAAGTTAGCTCCTCGATTACACCCGCTGACAACTTCACGGGGTGATCCCATGATTCAGAAACTGAAACTAAAGAGAACATACATCTAGTTCGAAGAAGTGCATTGTCACCCGTGACTGGTCTAGTAGATATTATACTTCCTGCTATTCTAAGCAAATTTCTGGCTGATAAGCAAGGTTTTATTAATGCACTTTTAATCATCAATATAATTTTAGCCATTTTCGCTTCTGGCAAATTCACAGAGAAATCGTTACTATTGAGTTCAAATCCTAGAATTTCCAGCCGCTGCGACGGATTAGTAGCAGCTTTTTGCATATTCAGAACCCAGCCCCCCTTATGTAAGTCAAAAACGACTGTTTCCATGCTGCGGTAAAACTCTGCCAGAGAATTAGCAAGTATAATGCAATCATCAAAATAGAAGACGACCAAAATTCCTGCCGATCTCCATTTTTTAAGAAAAAGTTTCAAGATTTTGTTAAATAAGAAGGGTGCTGAAAAAATCCCAAAAGGTAATACTTCGAAAACGAAGTACTTTCTAGCTTTCTCTACTTCGAAACTAAAGCCAAGATATTTTTGGGAGTTCTCATTGATTGAGACATGGTAGTACCCAGATTTTAAATCTAGTTTCCCCATGTAACAATTTTTCAAAAAGTAGCTCAGTATGCTTTCTACCCCTTCTAATTTGAAACGGAATTTTGCAATCCAGAAATTTAGTACCGAACAATCTAGAATGAAACGTCGTTTTTTAGACGAGACAGTGACGGAGATGGGATTGCAACAGAGAATTTGGTCTTGTTTTGTTTCTCTAATGAAACCCTTCTCTAGCATAACTTTTATTTCACTCTGTACAAACTCGTTATTAGCTAAAGCAGACTTATTATTTTTTCGGAAAAATTGTGGAACATGCCCTAAGATAGGAATTGAATAGCCATGTTCCACAGTTCCCAAAATAACTACATTATCCGTAATTGATTCCCAAAATTTCAAATTCAGTCTAAGTCTACCTTTCACTGCATTCATTGAACACAAAGCATATTGCTGAATATACACTGCTCTAAACTGAGGTGAAAACTCACCGGATAGTAGGGACAACTGAGGACTTGGTAGGTCCAAAACAGTGGTAAAGTTTTCAGTTGTTGGAAGTCCCAGGCACTGGTTTCTGGTTGTTTGGGCAGTTGGAGATGTAGTGGCCCGGCTGGTGGCACAGGAAGCAGAAGTTTGGCCCCCCTTTTCTGACCCCTGCATTGAATGGCCGGGACCCACGGGCACTGGCGCCCCGGCCCCCTCGAAAGGGCCGAAATCCGGATTGCCCCCCAAGGCGATCGCCCCCATAACCAGCAGTTTTTAGGCTCAAAACAAGACTCTCAGTTGGGGTGAGGTCAAGGGCTTTAGATTTTTCCAGAGCGCTTGCTGCGCTGAACCCGACAGAGTCATTCAGAATAATACGTTTACGGCGTTCCGAAATAGCTTTCAGCCCTTTTTTTGCATTTTTGACTAGTTTTGGCATGTCTTTGCCACGGTCTGAATACTTTTCCCCAACTTTTTCAATTTTACGCAGTCTTTTTGAAATTTCATTTAGAAAAGTAATTTGATCAAAATTCGAAGGAAATCGCAATTCCCCTTTTTTCAGTTTGGCTGGCGAGTTACCTTCTTCCGATGAGTCGGAGTGGGAGGTTTCTTGATGTCTCCGCTTGTTCCGCGATCGTTTGCGGGATCGTGAGCGATGAGGCATAGTGCCGGTATGGAGGACCCCAATTATGTAATAGTCGTAAAAAGGCAAAGTACTTGGGTTGCAAACAAGTAGATAGGTTTGGTTTACGGGTAGGTACTCCTGTTTGTAACTACCACGTAAACTTGATGTCTCTGGGCATATGTTTCTCGTAACTGATTCCCTTTTCGTATTGCTCATGAAGATTCACCTAATTTGCATATTCAAATTAGTTTCCTGCTGCATATGCAAATTAGGTGAATCTGTGTGCATATGTACGTCTGGTTTGGCATAACAACGAGTATATAACTTTTCAATTTTTGAAATTTTTGTTTTGAATTGCAATTTTTGGTTACTGCCCCCTATTCTATCATCAAATACACACTACCCCCCTGCTCTAGTCGATTTTTCCGGAAAAATTTCCAGATTTTCAGCAAAATAAAGGCCGGAATAGCCTTTTTCTAAAATTGCTGAAAACACGAAATTTCTGCACATATACCTTTAGTTTTTCAGTCTATATTGTCAAGATACGTTAATAACGCATCAGTTATCTTTATGTTTTCCTTGCAATTTTTATTAGAATAAGACGAAAATATATTGTCGTAATTTTCTGCTCTGCGCTATTTTCAAGTGTTTCAGATTATATACACTGCCTTTCAGAATCCAGTCTACTTCGGTCTTGGTCAAGTTTATTTTTCTTTTGCTGTTTCTCGATTTTATAATAGTAATTCATTAGTTTAATTTGCTAATGCTGATTTGTAATTAATTTTTGCAAGTAGAAATTGTGATTTGAATAACAAACTTTGAACTGGTTAAAGTTAGTGTGTTAATTAAATACTTGATATTTGCGGTTTTCTATTGAAATACAATTTTGACTTTGAATATTGACCTGCATTTACTATCCCAATTCGGTGAAATTATTCAATTACAGACGTACTGTGTATATTTTTAGTGTTTTTCAGACTGTATTCTGCAGAAACCCACGGAAGCCAACATCTATAGGATTGCGGACCCCCAATCAGCAATTCCTACGCAGCCATCGACATTGATCTGATCCACCGGTCAGGCCTTCACACCCCCACACAACCGCAAGCACTAACGTGTGTAGTTCCTGAGGTATTATTGTTAGTTTTTGACACTGATTTTCGAAATTTTTGCCAATTTTTAGTTTTGTAGTATTTCATAGCTTTGACGCCTGAGCTTGAACCCTCGAAATCAAAGTGGTTGAGGGTCGAATATTTCCAGCTACAAAATTTTCACCGGGTCAAGGTGAAAATAAGTCACTAGTGTCACCCCAAACTTAAGGAAATTTTTGTTCAACCAAAATTTTCACGTTTTTGGTCAAAATTTTACATTTGTCGACAAATTTGGCCTGATTTTCAGCATTTTTGTAGTATATCTTAAAATCGTGATTTCGGCTAAACATTTTCTGATCAGTTTCTGAAAACGGTTTCAACTGCAGTCTAATATATTAAATTTACGGAATTTACCTTGGTCCGGAGCTAAATTTATATTTTGACCTTGCAACCGGTGAAAAATTTGGAGCTGAACTGAAAATTACCGCTGGATGTGTAAGTTTTACCACTTTTTGTTCCATGATCTTTTGGAAAACGAAAGGATCGAGGTGTAATTACAGCCCGTGCTTCGTCCCAGGTTTCGTTCATTGCGTGTGTGTGTTGTGTGTGACCCTGAACCCGCGCCGCTGCGCCTATTTTGGCTTGTGGATCTGGCTGGAGTAGCATGTGCGGGTGTACGGTAGTTCCTTGGGGGTTGATGAGCTCCGAGTGTTGTGTAGGATTGACAGTGTCCAGCTGTTTGGCCGCTCGCTTCGCCTTAAACTTGCGCTTTTGTTCGCGCGTCACTCTGTGATGGTACTCTTCATCGGTAAGTCACACACGAGTTTTAGTCAAGTGTTGGTCGTCTTCACGATGGAAAGTTCTGCAACGCCCAATATCAAGCGCCAGTAAAGAGGTAAACCCAATACATCCAATCAGCAAGTACATGGAGGAACTTATCCAACAATGGGTTGAAACTGATGATCGAATCACACAAGTTTTGGGAATGCCCATACATATGGCAAAATGGCTGAAACAAAAGATCTTCGAAAAGTTTGCAGCACGGATCGAAATTGACTTAACTGACACACAACACGATGAGACACACAAGTTGAAATATGAGTTTGAACGACCGGTGATTGATTCACCCAGCGATAAAGTTGTCAAAGTGTATGTTCCACCAGTGTACATTAGGCAGGGTCAGCTCGCATATTATCCTATGTTATTAGAGGGGCGTAGTTGGAACGCAGACAATGCATTAGTAGCGGCACTCTCTATCACACTGCCAAAATTACATCAGGTTCCAGAATTAATGGAGTTACCACCACACGATAAACTGGAAATTCTAGTCACACAATCGACAATGATGTTACACTATGCTGATGTTCTGCAAGAAATCTTGATGACCAAAGTGAAAAATGCCAGGAAGCAAAAACACAGACATCCGAAAATTTTGCCATTTACGAAAAGTGCCTACCCTATATCTAATCAATACTTTGCAAAGTTAGGGGAGTCTCTCATCCCATTTGTGCACAAAGATTTGCAATTTTTTACAGATGAACAGGCCTATTAATATCTGAAAGCACTAGAAGGATATGGACTACATGACGTAGCAGAACAGTTAGCATGTACCACGTCATCCACACAAATGAAATCTATGGCATCCACACTGTTAGCCAGTAATAATGTGACAGCTACACTATGGTACAAAGCAATGGCTTTTCGAACTATGTATGCAATCTGTTTGGCACGTGCAAATCAGTTAGTGGAAGTCAAAGTTTTCTTGCAGAACTCAGGTGTAGACGTACTTGTTAGTGCAGGTAGAAATGACAAACGCGTAAGGAACAAACGACAAACGCTCAAATGACAAATGAGCGTAGGAATCGTCCGAGATAGTCCAGTGTTTGATTTCATTAGCACGTTCCCAGGAACAAATTGGTTAGGTAAGTGTTGGATGATAGTGCAAGATGTCTTGTTCCCAAAAAGGCTGAGCAACGAAGAACGAAAATACTTTAGTAGAGAGTACAAGAAGCGTTTCAGAGCTAAGATTGAACCTTCACAACCCAAGTACTAATATGACGACTAGGTGAGACTCGGACAGGGTTTATGGGAATCGGAATGGTTACAATGGGTTGTTTGCTCTTGTTGATACTTATATTCGTTGTCCGGCAAGTAGGTCGGCGGGCAACATAACTAAATGGGATAGTCATTGATTACGTTTTGCCTCGGGCGGTTATGGAACCCGCCGTACTGTTAGTGATACTCGGTGGTTGAATTGGTGATCAATGTAATCTAATCATGATTATTAGTCTGCCGAAATCGGGATGGAAATCGGATGCGTTTAGACCTAGTCGAGGCAGAATAAATGTTACTGTTTATGTCTACTAATGAACTACTAACTAACTAACAGATTATATACTACAGCTGAGATGGAAACTGTTAGCGGTTAGACTCGGTATTTCAACAATTAGTTAGTAACTAAGGTCGAACTCGACTCACGGCTGGCCAGAAGCGGGATGGATACCGATAGCGGTCAGACCTAGTGAGCAGCCAATACAAAAACCCGAACTATGACTAATGATAACCTTGAAATGACCCACTGAAGTAGATGGTTGGATAGTATGGTAGTAGTTGGATGGATAACGTTAGCGTTTTGCCCTAGCTGAAGTATAAACAAATAAATTATAGTCGAACTGAATTTGTAATAATTGTGTGTGCGTCTAAGCTAAAAGTATAAAATTATAGTGACAATTAGGTACGGATGAAGATATGTAGCGGCAGAATGGTTACCCGTTGAGGTTTGCTCTGCTGCTATGTAGATTTTAAAGTATCATTGCATGACGTCAACAAGCTAGGTAGACACTGAGGGCAATGGAATGGTTATCGCGTACGATTTGCTTCGTTGCTTGATGTGAATGAGCAACTAGACTGAACCAGGCACGGAGAGTACTCTGTCGGTAGAATGGTTATCGATAGCGTTTTGCTCTGCTAACAGGGTATGATAAGCTTTGGGGAAGTCAATAGACGTCTCTTTGTTATACACGGCATGTCACTTAGCATTCCATTTTGATTTATGTGGCCTATGCGTTAGTTGCATGTTTTGGATTCTCTCGGTCGAGTTACGCTTGAGTAGCCTGGCTTATAGAGGACACTCTAAATTGTAGGAAACGTAGGCAGAAACGGTGATATAGTGCATGATTTTATACTGTGGAAGGTTGAGGTACGTTTGAGCTGGCTATGCCATGGCCAGTGTGCCGAGACCGGGTTTGTTTATTGAAATAATGAAAATTGGCGCATGAAATATATATTTTTGTCTAACATAGTAACACTGTAATTATGTAGATACTAACAGAATTTTGTGCTAACAGCTATATTTTTGATACTTGCCATTATTTTGATTTCTGCTATTTTGATATGTTATGAACCTTGTTTCTTTTGTTTAGTAGTTTTTGTCTTTAAGTTCTTGTAGATAATGCTAATGTATATGCTTTAATGTCTTAGAGTCTATTACAGATCTTATTTTCGTGATAATCTCATTTTTCCTCGGGTACATGTGTATATTTTTGGTTGTTTGCTAGTAGTCATTCTGTTAGTAGTCTATGTTTTTCTTTTCTTATCTTTAATTGGTTATGATACTTTGTGTTGTTATGAGTATGTTCTACCTACAGCTAATTTTATTTTGTGTTCTAATTTTTGGTTTGCAGTTTAGTTTTGTTTATACTGTCTATTTTACTAACTGCTGGAGTTAATTGGTCCACCTTTTTTTTGTTTTACTAACTTCAGTAATGTATTTTGTTGTAGTATTTTCAGGGCTAACAGCGACAAAGGTCAACCAGGGGATTTCGCAAGTAAAGTTTGGAGGTAACACACAGAGTTTAAAGTACACACAGAAAATTGGGTGGATTTATACCTTTCACATATGGATATATCAGTAACGGTCCCAGCGAAAATGAAATGCCTGCCAGTGAGGCGAATTTTCTCTGTATACGTATGACAGGGCGCAGCCCAGTATAAGGGACCATATTATGCACGCACAGTATCATACGTGGGGCACAAAAATTAACACCAAGAGTATACACTGTATGAGGCAGGCATATCATGTCGCAGAGGGCACCACACATAACCCCAAAAGGGGGGCACACCGTTATGGCTGTGCAATCCATTTCGGTAGGCCTCACAAACTGAAAAATTATAAATTTATTCAAATTTGAAATTTGTTTAATACCTCAAAATTTAGTATCGAACTTAAACAGACGTGAACTGGGTTATAAAGAGTTTGTGTGCCGCTATGTGGATGTAAATTATGTGGTAAAAATAGTATGACATTTATGAATTCTCTCTTGTATTCAATTATGTTACATAGTATTTAATGATGGTTTAAATTTTGGTTTACTTGAGGTGTTTTGTGGTATTTTAGCGGAAAAATATACATAGTAAGTTTGAAATAATGAGTAAATTGTTGTGATTTAAGTCTCTTTGAAAATGAAGTCCAACCTGTGGTTATAAAAAAGATTGAAAATCGACGAAATTATTGTTGGTGTATTAGGTATGTAGTATACCAGAAAGCGGTCACAAATTAGTGACTATAAGTGGTTATTTTGGTAAACATTGAGTAATTATAGAGAGTTCATAAAATGAACTAGTATGGTATAACCCAGAGCACGGACTGAGGAGTATAAATTTGGCTTGGTCGCGACTCTAAATTATATGATTAATATACTAAGTAGTTAGGTCACCTATTGTACGATGTGTTATAATAATTTTTAGTTAACATTTTTTTGGTATGCATATGGTTTTGAAAGTTAAGTGACGAGAAGTGGTTAAAATTTGACTTAAATTTATTACTGAAATTAGTATAAAAAGGCAGATATAACGTGTTTCGAGTTAAAAATTGTATAAACTACAAAGTGAGTGGTTATTATAGTAAGAAATTCATGTAATGTAATAAATTTTTATAAATGTACCGACTAACCCTTGGTCCCTAGCCTGGCTGAGCAGAATTTCAGCCACCGCGCAACCGCGACGAACGCATGTAACAGTTATAATGAAATATTTCATCAGAAAATAACTTGGAACTCCAAAATGATCACCCCCGTTTACTAGCTGTATTGGAACTTGACGGTGCGATAGAGCCATAATGTGGGTTATGATCCAGTGGAAGGAACCGACCGGTAGTCAGTGCACGAGCCCCGTTGTGGGACGTGGAAGGACATCCGGTGGAATGCTTGATCAGATACTTTATGAGATCTGTAGACTGTGCGTTGATGTTGGGGGGATTTGGACTATTTTATTGTAACAGATTGTTGGGAAGCTGCGATCTGCTACCATCTACGAGAAGTAAAAATCATCCGAAAATTGGTAAATAGTATCTGCTGAGCCACCCGAGATCGACTGCAGCTGCGATTCGAAATTCTTGTCGTTTTGTGTTTAGTACTGTATGTATGTACGCGTTAGGGGGTCGCGACCAAGTGGGTAGCCAAACCCAAATGCCTTAGTATTTGTTTGCGAGTGATTGTTTTGTTCTCCTTATTGCTTCATTGTTGTTGTGAGCGCCGGGGGCGATATGGTTAGGCAGTGTCAACTAGCACACGGACCTGAGTTTTAGGTAGACAAGTGAGTGGCGTACGCGACGGGTAATTATTTACTACCCCGAACGTTCCACTTGTCGACATGTCATAGTCATAAGGCGTACGTTATGGAAAGCAAGTGCAAACTCACTAGGAAAAGGCACCGAAATACACACTGTTATAATAGCCATGGCAAAGTCAGTAAGTCAAGAAGTAGAAGGAGATCTCCAAAATTTAGTACGTAAGATTTTAATCGAGTGGCCACTCAAACTAACACACAGTATGAATGTATTAACACCGGTGTTGTAGCGCTGCGACCGGACTTAGTATAAATGTAGGTGTATTTGGCAATACTAGGCAATCGGGGCAGTTATATACACCACTTTACACATTTCTGGTATGTACTAGCACTCTGGACTTTTTTGAATCCATCAATCCAGTTCGATCTGTTGAGACCTCCAGGATTGGGGGCACAAAATTACACAAAAATCTAAAAATCAATATATATATATATATATATTGATTTTTAGATTTTTGTGTAATTTTGTGCCCCCAATCCTGACGGATCGAACATCCATGCTAGTACATACCAGAAATGTGTAAAGTGGTGTATATAACTGCCCCGATTGCCTAGGTGTCCAAATACACCTACATTTATTCAGTCCGGTCGCATACATTCATACTGTGTGTTAGTTTGAGTGGCCACTCGTCTCAATTTTGGAGATCTCCTTCTACTCTTGACTTACTAACTTGCATGAGCTATTTCGGTGCATTTAGCTATTTTAGGTTACATGACTATGACATGTCAAAAAATGGAACGTTCGGGGTAACAATTACCCGTCGCGTACGCCACTCACTTGTCTACCTAAAAGTTTTTGAATGACACTGCCTAACCGTATCCGCCCCGCGATGAAGCAATAGGAGAGACGAAACGAACGAATACGTTTGGGGTTTGGGCTCCCCCGCTTGGTCGCGACCCCTAACACGTACATACATACGGTCCTCAACGCAAAACGACGAGATTTCGAATCGCAGCTGCTCGATTCTCCGGTAGAGTCAGCGGATACTATTTACCAATTTTTCGGATGGTACTCTCGTAGATGGTAGCAGATCGCAGCTTCCCGAGATACTGTACAATAAATAGTCCGATCCCCCCCAGACGTCAACGCACAGTCTACAGATCTCATAAAGTATCCTGATCAAGCATTCCCACCCGGATGTCCTTCCCACGTCCCACAACGGGGCTCGTGCACGCCGGTCGGTTTGCTGGAATCATAACCCACATTATGGCTCTATGGCGCCCGGCGAGACCCAATACAGTACGGTAAACGGGGGTGATCATTTTGGAGTTCCTAATTTCTGATGAAATATTTCTGCCTACATGCGTTCGTCGCGGTTGCGCGGTGGCTGAAATTCTGCTCAGCCAGGCTAGGACCAAAGTTCAGTCGGTACATTTATAGAAATTTATTACATTACATGAATTTCTTACTATAATAACCACTCACTTTGCTAGTTTATACAATTTTTTAACTCGAAACACGTTGTATCTATTTTATACTAATTTCAGTAATAAATTTAAGTCAAATTTTAATATCGTAGTTTGACTTTCAAAACCATATGGTGCCAATGTTTTAATTAAAAAGTATTCATAACACATCGTTAAATAGTAGACTACTTAGTATATTAATCATATAGGCACAATTCCCAGCCAATTTATACCTATCATCCGTGCTCTGGGTTATACCATACTAGTTCATTTATGAACTCTCTATAATTACTCAATGTTTACCAAAATAACCACTTATAGTCACTAATTTGTGACCGCTTTCTGGTATACTACATCCGGTGCGCGGACGATAATTTCCAGTCAATTTTCAATACTTTTATAACCACAGGTTGGAGTTCATTTTTCAAAACTAATACGCAACAATTTACTCATTATTTCAAACTTACTATGTATATTTTTCCGCTGATACCACAAAACACTCAGTCAAACCAAAATTTAAACTTCATTCATTAATACCTATGTAACATAAATGAATACAATTACCATAAATGTCATACTATTTTTACCACATAATTTACATCCACATAGCGGCACACAAACTCTTTATAAGGTTCGCGTCTGTTTAAGTTCAATCTAAATTTTGAGGTATTAAACAAAATTTCAAATTTGAATAAATTTATCATTTTTCCAGTTTGTGAGGCCTACCGAAATGAATTGCACCTCTGCCCCACTTTGGGGTTATGTGTGTGGTGCCCTCTGCGACATGGTGTGTGCCTGCTTCATACATGCCTCTTCGTGTTAATTTTTGTGCCCCACGTGGTGTGAACGTTCAACGCATCCCCCCGCCGGGCTGCGCCCTGTCATACGTATCCCCCGGGAGTCCGCCTCACTGGCAGGCATTTCGTTCGCTGGGACCGGTTTTCCTGAGCCGAT